>CM067364.1:33929113-34128812 GCA_034401795.1 Chaetoderma sp. LZ-2023a | reverse complement strand
ATCGTACATTGTGTTCCACCTTGTATCTGCTGGCATCACTAACTTTCTGCACGATGATTGGCGTATTTGGGCACTAGCAAAGTGGTTATTTCGGAAATACTTCACAACTTGTGTGACATACTCCTTAACATTACCCATTTCTAAGTCCTTTGAAGTCAGATTTAGAAGATGAGGCGTGCATCCATACGCAATCATGTTGAAACCCAGTCGTTCTTTCAAGAACTCTCGCATCTTTGCTACATTAGCAGCATTGTCTGTGACGATACTACATATAATGCACCCAAAATCATTGTGCGTGTTTTCAATTGTCTGCTTCGCAATGTCATAAAGATATTCCGCTGTGTGAGGATGTCCAGAGGTGTCCGTAGTATCCACTAAGTAAATATCACCTAAGCAGGTCGTCACTGTAGCACATACGATAGGCTCGTTATGAATATTGCTCCAACCGTCTAATGCTAGACAGACAAGTTCACCTTCCAAATTTTTTCTCGCCTTCTCCCGCTCTTCTGTGTAGATAACATCCAAATATTTCCCCCCTATGTCCTTTCTGGATGGTGGTTGATAGCCTGGTCGTAAATCTTTTACAAGGTTTATAAAATGTCTATTTTCTACTAAGCGAAATGGGGAGTTCGTAGCATACACCATCCTAGCTACATCACGATCTAATTCACCACGTTTTTCTGCTGAAGTTCTGATGACATAATTCTGTAGACCATAATTCAGCTTGGGTATCTTAGCGGCCAATGTACCAGCAGCTAATTGACCGTGCACTGGGCGCTTCACTGCCGCTGAAGCAGAACTTGAAGTTGACAGAGGTTCAACTTCCATCACCACCACATCGTTTTGATCAACAACAGTTTCAACGCGCTGCTGCTGCTCAGATTGAGATGAAGTCCCCGTTTCTGTTGCGGCTACAGCTAGACCTTGAAGTGCTGGTGTTGGTGGACCTGTGCAATTGGCTGCATGTTTTTTTAACCGCTCTGGGATACCTTGGAGTTCGTGTCGGCAGACCTTGCAGACAGCCCGGACACCGGCCTTATCTGGGGTCTTCACTTTCTCATAATGAATCCATATTGGATCTTGTTTTCGGCCGGAGTTAGACATTTTGCTAATTATGGAATTGAAAATATTTCATAGCCTTTGTCACTTAAGCAGTTTTGACTGTATTTTTCAAGAATGAAAAAATGCTTTTCTATTGCATCATTTAAAAAAAATGATGCAATAAAAAAATGATGCAATAGAAAAATGATGCAATAAAAAAATGATGCAATAAAAAATGATGCAATAATAATACTGTTAAAACTGCTTAAGCGAACAAAGTTTTTTTGTATTAAGAAACCAGCAAGCTTAAAATTCAGTTAAAAATAAGTCATAAAAATACCACTTTATTCAGTTCCAAAATACAGTTTAGCAATGCATCTGGACCTGTATTAAGAGACCACCTGTCTTAAGAGACCACCTTCTGCGACTCCCACAGCCAGTGTCTTAATACAGGTTTCACTGTATAAGTTTTATGTAATTTCCTGGGATGTCGCGAATAAAAATCGATTTAAATCATTGAAATCAATTTAAATCAAAAAAATCGATTGATTTGATTTTTTTGAAAAAAATCGATTTTTTTCCAACCCTGACCACAATGGAACTGGAAGAACTAGCAAGAATAGAAATCAAATTCTTGGCAATGGGCGATCTACAAAGAACCTTGACGACTGGTACAATCGAAAATTTGGCATTTGCATAAGGTCCAGCCTTATGGATGTCAGCCTCAACCACCACTGCTTGTGGGTTATGCCCGTCACCCTCAAGTCTTATGTGGATTTGACCCGGTGCACTACACGAGCCCACCTTCGAGAGCTTAGTCACTCTAGACTTCTGCTTCGGAGATTTCTTAACATGCATGGAGGTTAGAGGGACCGATTTCCCCCATTTGCGGGAACGCCCACTAGCCTTCGGGCTATCATCGGAACTTGAAGAAACATCCTGTTTCTTAGCCTCCTTTATAGCAGAAGATATCCTTTCGTCAAGGGATTTAGTCAAGACAGATGCGAACGATTCAAATCTCGCGAAAAGAGCTAGCATGGCATCTGAATTCGCCGAAGAGGCTCCCCCTCCGTTGCTACAGGTAAAGATACATTAGATTGTGCAAAAGACACAGCTTTCGACTTGCTAGCAACGGAGGTAGGGGATGGATGACCAGAGGGCAGCGGTTGTTTAAACGGTAAATCTTTAAAGAAAAGCTTAGACACCGAGACCGGCCACCCTTTACAAATCCCACACATCGTTGTGAATGTACAAGTGGTACATTTCATAAAGACATGCCCGGCAAATTCAACTGAGTGATAGCGATCACATTTTGAGGACGTACATTTCGTCTTGTCTGACGATTTAGCGGACTCCTAAAAACGAAAAAGGTAACAATGAAGCATATCGCTTAAAAATCGTAAAATAAGACTAGAAAGATAAAAATCATTTCTTAAAAAGGAAGGAAAGTTCAAATCAGAAAGCAAAATCCCTACCGACAAGAACGCAAACTTGCAAAGGGATAAATGATAATCCTTATAATGCACTAGTAGTAAATTGATAAGGGCTCTGAATGACTGCTGGAGTTTATTATATGATGATGAATGATATAGGCATAGTAATTAAGATACCATGAAGCGAGAACGATCTTTCACGAAAACCGGTAACAATATGAACATAGTTATAAAATACCATATAACCACGAAAATACTTCCTACACATAACTTAGGGAGGATTGACTTCATATTAGGCATAATCTTGTTAATATAGAAGGCAAAAGATTTAGCTGACACCGTGCAAAGCACAAAAAACTTAGACAAATATTTTAAGCAGTTGTTCTGCAAGCAGAATAATTGAAAAGTAAATCTGTTTCCTATTTGGGCTCCAGTGCGCATGCGCAAGCGCGCTTAGTGATAAGCGTCACTATGGGGTGAGCATAGACTGGTGCCAGTCTATATCTGTCAGTAGGCTGGAGATGGACTCAACCAGTAGCCTGGTTGAGGGTCCATATTAATAGGAATAGGCATGGGGAGGTGTTTATGCAGGCATAAAAATCTTATTCTGATAGCTAAATGCAGATAATTGATTTAGCAAGTAGTGATTGAACGGTAATGGATGTTTTTGCGGTGTAATAACAACTCTTGGTGATGGGGTGATCAGTTGGACTGTTTGGCTCTGGTGTGGTGATGATATCTTCAATGTAGGACCAGTAAGCTAGTCTGGTGTCACTCTGCAATTGATGCTTGAGCAGTTTGTATTGGTACGCATGCTTAGCATTACCAGACTTTCTTTTTCTTATACAGGCAGTCTCTGCGCTTCATGAGTGATTTAAGTTTTGGTGTTATCCAGGGGCAGTTGTTCTTTGGTTTTGATGCTTTATGTGGAATATGTCTGGCAATTGATTCACCTAGGCCTTTTTTAAAAGTGGTCCACAGGCAGTTGACATCTTTTCCACTCTGGTCTTCTAGGGAAATTTTCTCCTCAAGATTTCTGATGTCTCTTTGATTGAGTCCCATTTTGCTTTTTTGTACAACGGGATATGTCGTTGTTTTTGTTTGTTGATGATTGGTTGGATGTTAATTTTGACACAGACTGCTTCATGATCGGATATTCCTGGTATAATAACATCTACTCTATTTATTCTGGATGGACGATTTGTGATGACTAGATCTAGTGTATTTCCCTCATGAGTGGACTCCATTACCATTTGAGTCAGACCATTGTCATCAAGGATGCTACTAAATTGAGTGTTGTTCAGCGAAGCTGGGTTTAGGTTTTAGGCACATGCGCTTCCAGTCCCAGTCAGGAAGGTTGAAGTCGCCTGCAGCTAGGATGAAGGCATTTTCTGCTTTACATGCACAAGTTATTGATGTTTCGAAGTTGTCTAGGCTGACTTCATTGATGTTTTGGGGTTGTAGTAGGAGCAGATGTATAGGCTTCTACAGCCAATTAGATCAATCTTTACCCAGACTATTTCACACTCAGTCTTCAGTTCAGGTATCTCTGAGCATGTGCATATATTTTTTATGGCAATTAGGACACCTCCACCTACTTGTCCTTGCCGGTCATTTCGATAACGGTTGTAGTGTGATGGTACGCATTCTGTGTCTTTAATAGCTGGGTCTAGCCATGTCTCTGTTAATACAATTATGTCTGGCTTGACGCTGTCAATAACGTTTTCAATCTGCGGGTGTTTGTTTTTCACAGATTTACAGTTCATGCCGAGTATAACGAGCGGTACTTTTGATGGCACAGAGTTAGGTCGCTTTGATCGGTCAGGGGTGGAAAAATGAACAGGTTTGATTTGGGTGATCACTGGGCTTTGATTGCTTAGACTCAAGTCACTAGCATCTGGGTTTCTCGGCTGATATGTATTCTCCAGTGAGCAGGAAAGGCCAAAGCAGGTTGTGCTATAGTTTGGGTTTCCACAAACAATGCAGTTCCAGCCTAATTTACTGTTGAGGTTTAGCTCTTCATATGTTTGGCTATGTACAGTCATTCCAGTGGTAAACTTTCAAAAATATGTATTCTGTGATCTACAACGGTGGCTAAAATTGATCTATTGAAATGGCCCTTGTATATTTAACTAATAACATTTGAACTGCATGTCAATAAACAATAACATAAAGCACTGTACTTGTTTGTTGTCTGATAAACCAACCAACCTACATTGACAACCTTGTATGATTAACATTTCCAAAGACCACTACATTAGTAATTAGCAAAGACCACCGCATCAGTTTTTCTATAAAACCCTAACTTGACTTTGGACGAATTGAACAATTATGAGGATCTGGGGTGAGTTTGCTCAAGGACGACTTGACCTACTTCGATATAATGCACACATATTTTTTATAATGTAACTGGAATGACTAAATATAGTGGAATACATAGGCTAAGACAAAACAATAATTTATCAAAAATAATCTGTATAAATCAGATTAAACCTTACTGTAAGGTATCCCCGGCTACCGACCCTTCTAAAGTCTAATCACAATAGCAGCATCCCTGCTTTGTTGCTTGTTTAAAACATTTACTAAATCTAGTTTAGTCATAGGCTACTAAACTGTGTTTATTAATTATGCATGATTGCTTATAAAACTCGCTGTGTATTCCTTCTTGATGTTGTGGTTAATATGTTTCCTAGACAGACTAGTTATTATACTGTCCCACTGACTCGTGGTGGGTTTGTGTAAAATATACAGTAGGTTAAATTGACAGCTAATTGAATGTCCATATCAAGAACCAAAATGCAGTGCATTCCCGCTAATGTTACACAGAATTCTAAATTTTCCATGGTGGAGGAGGGTGCGGATTGTATATCTATGAAATCACATTGAGGTATTTTCTCGGAACCTTTCTTATCTAAAATCTTGGTTGAGATGTTCATATTTAAATACAACATCGGCGCTATTATATACTGCCGACTAATTAATGTCCATGTCTGGAATAGCAGTGATCGAGATCATTCGCTATTTCAAAATTCATTGCTATATACAATAGAACAAAAAAATTGCCACGGTTAAACAGTACTGCCTGTATTTACTTTTCTTAGGGGGGGGGGGGGGGGCTGTTCCACTATGAAGTTATAGATCCTTGCAATTCAAGGGAGGTAATTCATGATGCGACTTTCTAAAGTTATGTAATTTACAGTAATAAATAGTAAAATATGTTATGTATTAGCAAAAGGATAACAGCTATAGCATTTGGAGGGCCTGGATATATTATAATATCTTTAAATACAATCTCCATATATTACCTTTAAGCTTAGCAGTTTAACCTTTTAACCCTCAAATTTATTCAAAAATGTGAATTTTCTCATAGAAAATGTCCTTTAGCAGACCAAGAGAAAACTGGCTCATTTCAGTGGTAAATCTTCAAAAATAGTCTTGTCTTGGTCTGCAGATGGACATTTCTCAAGACCACCATAGAAGTCGTATTTGGCTGGTATGAGTGTTAAAGGGTTAATGGTCAAGTTCAAAAATAGTTTCTGCAATTGTTGTGAGAAATCTCCAGGCCAAGAGAAGAGTTTATAATGTCAGATTGGAGGATAGAGTAGGCCACGGGAAAGCATACTGGCTAAGGGCTCTTCACCCATATGGCCGGTTCCAAGAGACTCCAACTGAAGACAAGCATCAGGTATATTTCAGTATCATGGCTTACCACGTTTTAGCAGGCCAAGAGAAGGCCATATTCCACTCCTTTCCAGTGGCAAAAACAGTGTTCTCTTGGTCTTAAAATGTTGGGTTTTTTAACCATCGAACAATTATCTTGTTAATGGTCATTTTTTAAACTGGTCAAGAAAATGAAAGCATTTACGTATTGAATGTCCATTCGCAGGCCAACAAGACTATTTTTTAAACTTTACCGCTGGAATGACTGAGTTGCTTATGGAGCCAGATAGTCCTGTAATAAATTTTCAAAAATAATCTCCTTTGGTCTGCAAATGGACATTTTGCAAGAAGACTGGAGAGGCAGGTTTTGGCCGGCTTGACCGGTCAAAGCTTGCCTCTACATGTATATCTGTTTGACACTCTAACTTACTAAATGCACTAAATAAAATTATTAACTAATCATGAGAGACATAACAAAAAAGGTATTATCTTTGTTTTGTATAGAGATTTATTTCGCTTACTCGGATCATCTACATACTTGTCCATAACAAATGCGCACCAACCATTCATATAACCCCTCGAATTTGTTCCAGATTTCAATTTACTCATAGAAAATACTCAGTGCAGATCAAGATTATTTTTGAAGATTTATGACTCATTCCAGATCAAGATTATTTTTGAAGATTTATGACTCATTCCAGATCAAGATTATTTTTGAAGATTTATGACTCATTCCAGATCAAGATTATTTTTGAAGATTTATGACTCATTCCAGATCAAGATTATTTTTGAAGATTTATGACTCATTCCAGATCAAGATTATTTTTGAAGATTTATGACTCATTCCAGCGGTAAATCTTCAAAAATCATATATTCTCTTAGTCTGCAAATTGACATAATCTCAAGATGTTTTAGTTAAAGTGAAAAAATGACCAATCAGATTTCTGAATACAAGTTCGGAAGCCTATAACCATATCGACCATAGACCTGCGCTCGCTAA
Source organism: Chaetoderma sp. LZ-2023a (assembly GCA_034401795.1). Classification (NCBI taxonomy): domain Eukaryota; kingdom Metazoa; phylum Mollusca; class Caudofoveata; order Chaetodermatida; family Chaetodermatidae; genus Chaetoderma; species Chaetoderma sp. LZ-2023a. The sequence continues at coordinate 34,121,678 of CM067364.1, read as the reverse complement.
CCGCGTTTAGCGATGCAAGGTTATATATGAGCGTGGAGTGCTCCTACTTGTTCTTAAAACACTTTTGAATAACTCAGTTTCTACTGGAGGGATCTTCTCTAAATTTGGAGGGAATTATACCCGTGGGATCCCGAGCAGATCTACCAATTTTGCTTTTAGCAACAGTTTTCAAAATACACATTTTTACGCATTCTTCAATAACTGGTTCTACTGGTGCAATCCTCTCCAAACTTGGTTTAGGGATGAAGCCTGTCCATGTGGGCCGAAAACACATATGCCAATTTTTGGGATCTAAACTGATACAGCAACAGCTTTTAGCAACAGTTTTCAAGACATATTACGCATTCATCGATAACTCTTGTTCTACTGGTGCAATCTTCCCCAAATTTGGGTGGAAAGTTGCTCATGTGATCCTGAATACATATGCCAATTTTGTGGTTAAAGGCTAAAATGCAACAGCAACAGCTTTCAGCAACATTGTTTTCAAAACAGACATTTTTAAAGCATTTTTCAATAACTCTAATGGAGCGATTTTTTTCCGAACTTGGGTTGATGCGTGTCTGTGGGCTCCTAAAGATGTATGCCAAATTAACTGTCAAAGATTAAAACGCAACAGAAACAGCAAAATAGCTACTTTTGACCTTACGGCGGAACAAATCAGATTTCAGAAACCTATCTATCCGTCTAGAGCCAGATGTTCAGCCAAGTTTGATTGACATTGGCCCAGAGGTTGATGAGATATAGTCGTGTAAGGAGAACAGTTGATGGATGGGTGACGGATGGATGTCATGGTATATAAGCTCACTTGACTCTAATAAAGGGAGGAATCCAATTTTAACCCATCTCTAGCCACATTCCACTCATGCTTTGGCCCTGTTGGGATCAATCGATCCCTGTACTCTCTTAATCTCAATTTCCAAAAATCTATACAGGTAAGCTGTTGAATATTTTGAAACTAATTTGACTGGGTGGGTGCTGTTGCTGCCTAGCAAAATATTCAATAGCATGTTTATTAAGTACTATTTAAGACATACATCAGCCAAAAACAGCTCCTTCAGTGGTCTTCAGAAATGTCCATTTTGCAGACCAAGAAGAAAATTTTTGAAAATTTAGGACTAGAATGACTGGCTCGATAACCGAGCCAGTCAGTCCGTGATAAATTTTCAAAAATTGTCTTCACTTGGTCTGCAAATGGACATTTCGTATGAGAAAATTGAAATTTTTCTTGAACAGATTCGAGGGTTACAGGGTTAACGTTAAAGACCTACTAAATCGAGTCATTCATGACGTACACTGTAATTTATTATGGCATCAGCTTACATGTGACGTCGTTGATTATGATGTCATATGAATGACAGAGAAACTGGATTCCTCAATTGTATATATGTACAAGTATATATACAAAGCTTTCTAATTTATAAGATGCACATGTAAATTATGAATCTGCCCTTTCATTGACAGCGAGGCACATATATTTTCTTCCATCATTGATAGAAGGAAATATATGTGTCTAGCTGTCTAAGAAATGACAGATTCATAATCATCATGGAACTGTTATAAATTAGAATCACCTAAAATCAAGCGATCAACACAAGTAAAAACAAGAATCTGTCCCACATCAAAGATAAACTTGATCATGAAAGAGATTAACCCTTTAATCCTTAAATTGGTTCAATAAAATCTAAGTTTTCGCAACAGAAAATGTTCATTTGCAGACCAAGCGTGGATTATTTTTTTAATTTACGACTCGAATGACGGGCTCGATTATCAGCTTGAGTGTCAAAGGGTTAATACAAATTCTGTCAAAGTCATAAATAACATCCATTTTAGATGAATTTATATGCTATTCTCTACAGATCAATGCTGACTTCTGCCAGATTTGTGTTCATTTGTTAGATTTGTGGACATCTCAACTTTTAATTAAGTGCTCGAACAAATAATACATGACGTGTAAGCATTACATACAATAAGTTTGTAGGTGGGTCAGGTAATACTACTTTAACCCTCAACATTGTTTTTAAAAATGTCAATTTTCTCATAGAAAATGTCCATTTGCAGACCAAGTGAAGACAATTTTTGAAAATTTATCACTGGAATGACTGGCTCGGTTATCGAGCCAGTCATGCTAGTGGTAAATTTTCAAAAATTATCTTCTCTTGGTCTGCAAATGGACACTATCCCCAGACCACTGCAGAAACATTTTTGGCTGGTATGACTGTTAAAAGGTTAACCCTTTCTAAACGAAATCTAGGATTTCTTTTTTCACGAGAGAGTTGATACTTACCTCCCTAATACTTTTGATATTGCTAAATATTGGCTTTCACTCAATAAACACTCAGATTTAAAACAGTTAGGTGCCCCTACTGGGCAGGGAGTCAGAGCGTAGTCTGGCGGATGCCAGCCCCACCACCGCGCATGCGCAGACTAGCACTTCCTCTGACTAGATTATTGGCTGACACACATGCAACTATTAAGAGCCTGAAGACCGAGCCTCTGTGGGGTGGAGAGGCCGGGTCCGTATCTAGGGAGGTAAGTATCAACTCTCTCGTGAAAAAAGAAATCCTAGATTTCGTTTATTTCACTTCAAGAGTATACTTACCTCCCTAATACTTTTGATATTGCCAGAATTCGAAAGTGAATCTGGCGGGAGGGAGGCGAGGTCAAAAGACCAGCTCATCCCTATACGCTTTTCTGCGTTTAAGGCACTTAAACTTCTGAAACTGTAAGAAAAAACAGTCAGGATTTGACTAACCATCGGATAACACGACCGATGTATGAGAGATGACCGAATGTCATATGCGCTCCCCCCCCTCCTTCCTGGGAGGAAGAGTCGACTGACCTCAATGTCCTATACGCTCTCTACGTACAAGTGCCATGTACTACAGGACAGAGACGAAAAAGCTCCATTTTCGTAACTCTCAACAATGAACCACACAAATACACAAACCATCACCATATTAATAACGGGTAATCGTGACAATACAATCAACAACGGACAACACATGAACAAGACTGACCTTGTTGAAAATGGCTGCTGACATCATCTTCCCATCGGTAAAGACTGATGCAGGCCCAAAAAAGTGGGTGTTTCCATAAATTAATTGTGATATATATAAGTAATGAGGAAATCACCTCAAAAAATATAAACCGATTTATTTTTTCAAAACCGACAAGGCGAGAGGATTAGAGGTGTCACGGAGATAATGGTCTGTAAAACTTGACTCACAGTGCCACTGAGCCACCGACATAATATCATCCACAGGGACCCCATTAAATAGGGCCGTGGATGTCACTACGCCGCGGACACTGTGAGCCTTGGCCACGTCAACCTGCTTCCCGGTGGCGGATTTATGGCAAAACTGAATGCATTCCACAATCCACCTGGAAATGGTGTCCTTAGAAGCCCTCCCATGGGGTTCAATATATGACAACCATAACGCTGACTGGTCGGTGCGCCATGCCGCCGTACGTTGTTTGTACCGGCGCAGCGCCCGGACGGGACACCATGCTTTAGAATTAGGATCATATCTAGTTAAAGCAGGCAAAATAATAGGTTGACCTGGATATTTCAACGACTGATTTTTAGCCAAGAAATTAATCCTAGGTAGCAGCTTAAGGCCTTCCCCTGAAACCACAAAACGGTCATCCTCGGCTGATAAGGCATGAATCTCACTCCTACGCCTAGCCGAGGCCGCAGCAATTAAAAACACCGTCTTCAGTGTTAATAGTTTCATAGAAATGGAACTAAGTGGTTCAAAAGGCTTATCACCTAGTACTTGAAGCACTAGCGATAAACTCCAAGACGGAATCACAGGAGGATTCCTTGGTCTTAGATTGCCCATGCCTTTAATTAATACATTCAATGTATTTACTTCATCACTTCCCCTCTTAGCCAAGCAAGGAATAACAGACATTAATGCTGACTTATAACCAGCAATAGAGTTAGGCTTGAGGCTATAGGCATCATAGAGGTGACAGAGGAAATCAGCTACTACTTGAATAGATGAATCCATTGGATCAATACATCTTTTTGAGCACCATTCTGCAAATCTGTTGATTTTATAATTATATGCTCTGGAGGTTGACCCCCTCCTGGCTTTGGCCATAAACATGGCTGCTTGCTCAGAAAAGCCCTCCTTAATTCTAGATTCCTTGACAACATCCACGCAGTCAATCTGAACATTGACGGATTGTTGTGAAGGGCCTTGCCCTGGAAGATAATATCGTCCATCAGAGGCAGAGGAACCGGATTGCAGACCAGAAGGTCCAGCAGATCCGTATACCAAGATCGGCTTGGCCAATCCGGGGCGATCAGAAGCACTTGGCATTCCTCCTGTCTGATTTTCTGAAGAATTTTTGGAATCAGGATTGCTGGAGGGAATGCGTATGCATACATTCTCCCCCAGCTGATAGCTAACGCATCTGTTGCGAAAGCGCTTGGATCCGGAATCGGAGAGACGTACGTCGTCATCTTCGCATTCTTCTTCGTTGCGAACAAATCGATGTTGGGTTTCCCCCAATGGTCGAACAGACGATCCGCCACACATTGATTTAGTTGCCATTCCGTGGGTAAAACACTCATCCTTCGGCTCAATGAGTCTGCTAGCAGGTTTAACCTTCCCGGAATATGAACTGCTTTCAAGGTAATCTGGTGATCCAGACACCAACAAAGCAGTTTCCATGTCATCATACAGAGACTGGGCGACTTCGTTCCGCCCTGGCGGTTTATGTAAGTCACAACTGTTGAGTTGTCTGAACGAATAAGAACAATCTTGCCCTGAACTTTCTGTAAGAAATGTTCCAGGCCCAGGACTACTGCTCTTAGCTCCAGTAGATTTATATGTTCCTGTGACTGTTCCAGATTCCAAAGCCCTGATATCGTGGATTCTTCCAGGCAAGCTCCCCAGCCCTCCATCGATGCATCTGTATACACAGTCACCTGAGGGTGGGGAGGGGTTAGCAAAACCCCCGGTAAGAGATTCTCTGTATTCAACCACCATTGCAGGTGGTGAATCAGAGGCGCCAACACTGACACATTCGAGTCCAGCGAACCTGTACTCTGGGTCCATTGTGTCATGAGAAACAACTGGATCGGCCGCCTGCGTAAGGCGGCCTGAGGAATGACTGGTTCCAACGAAACCATCAACCCCAGCATTCTCAAGTAAACCCGTGCCAGGACATGACGACTGTCGCACACTGACTGAATCAACGAGATGAGTATTTGAACTCTCTCCTGAGTAGGATAAACATATCCTGTCTCCAGATCGAAGAACATCCCCAGGTAAACAAACTTCTGGGATGGAGTCAGCTCTGATTTTGGGAAATTGATCAACCAGCCCAAGTCTGTGAGAATTTTCAAAACAATCTCCAGATTGGCGGACAAACTTTCCCGGGTGTGCGCTTTCAACAGCCAGTCGTCTATGTACGTGTGGACTGCTATGCTTCTCCTGCGGAGGTATGCTGTGATCGCAAGAACCACACGGGTGAAAACCCGAGGAGCCGTGGAAATTCCGAAGGGCAACACCCTGAATTCCCACTGTCTGCCCTGGAATGCAAATCTCAGGAAGCGACAGAAACTCCTGTGGATGGGGATGTGGAAATAAGCGTCCTTCAAATCTATCGACGCCGTCCACATCCCCCTCTCCAACCCCGCCAACACCGAGCGCACCGTTTCCATCTTGAAACTGGGCGTCTCGATGAACTTGTTCAATGGCTTGAGGTTGAGAATCGGTCTCCACCCACCGGTGCGTTTTGTTACCAAGAACAGGGTTGAATAGAAGCCCGGACACCTTTGTGCCGGCTGAATAGCTCCTTTTTGTACGAGGGAATTTATCTCCTCCTCGATACACAACCTTTGATCTGGATCTCTCGGAATGGGAGTCCAGACTGGCACCAGAGACAGTCGCGACGGCGGGCCTGTCATCCACTCTGGATGATACCCCACGGAAAGCCATCGCAAGACTAAACGGTCCTGAGTTAACCGTTCCCACTCTTGCATGTGGTCGGCTAGCCGGCCTCCCACCGGTCCACCTAGGGACCGCGGTGGACACAAGGCATGCAAGAGCGGCACTGTCTCCGTCGCCATACACACCGGCGTGGTCCTTACCGCGGTAAGCGCCCTGTCAGGAGCGATAACCACGCCCAGATCCTCGCGCGACCCGCCCCGCCCCGCGCGCACCTCGGTGCACGGGCGGCTGCCTGGCTGACGGCGGCTGAGGAGCCTGCGCCCCCCTCACTGCTGGCCGAATCGCACGCGGCCGAGGCCGGCGCTGCGACGGCGGCTGGCCTCTGACTTGGCCAACACCACCTCGAGCCTGCAGGGGACGATACGCAGGGGCCGCGGCGCGAACGTTAGCACGACGCAGTACCTCAAACTGTTCGCGCAGCGCCCTCTGGTTATTCACCAGGGCGACCGTCTCCTGGAGGCGGCGACATCCCTCACCTCCAAAAAGACCAGGACCCGTCATAGGCGTACGGAGTAGCCTATTATACAGGTCCTGAGACGGGCACAGATTGTCCAGGGCAAATGTGCGTCTTGCCCTGACACTCCTGGTCACCGCCCGCGTCATACAGTCCAGCGCCAGGTTAATACCATCCTGGATGGTTCGCTGGACCGCGAGCGGGCCTGGCTGGCGCGATGCGGATGCCGTTACTACCCCCTGTAACAGCTGGGAGACGTGGGACAGAGCGGCAATCGAAGCCCTCCCACTCTCCTCCGCATCACGCAACGCGGTATTCGCCGAACGCAACGCGTTCGCGCACAAGACCCCCGCGTCAGAACGGGATCCTGGCCGCGTATCCTCACCCAAAGCCGCGCGGTCATCCACGCTGGGCTTGGGTACCACACCGTACCGCTGGTAGTCCAGGGGCACGATGCGACAACGCCTGGCCACCTCGCGAGGGGCCTTCGCGAGACGTCCACTCGTGTTAATGGACGCCTCCGCCGCCTTGAACATGTCAACGACATGCTCCGCCAGCGGCAGAGAAGGCATAGCGTTAGCAGTTGGTTTCCCAGCTAACCACGGCGTGTGAACACGGTGGCTAGCCGACTGCTCCACGGGCAGATCAGGCCTAACGCTCACCAACCACTGGCAAGCGTCATACCAATCCTCCTCCGTGGCTAACTGCGAGCGCTCTACAAGACGGGGTCCTTCGTCTTCCTCCTGAGCGCAAGCAGTACTTGACGGCGGGTACGCTGATACACCTGGCAAGCCAGGGAAAACATGCGGGCCTGACAGCACCGGCATGAGAATATCACTGGTTTGACCAGGAGCAGGCACCGCGGTAGAGCGCGGGGTATATATAGCCCTACCACGGGCCCGGCCAGCACCAGCTACACTCTCGGCAAGCCGAGGTATGCGGTACCGCTGGCCATCAGCAGCGCCCTGGGCCACCACCTGAACCGCGGACCTTACTCCAGGGTGAGTAATACCGTGGAAAAAAGCGCCTGTATTCCCCGCGAGGGGTGCACAAACGTCTTCATCCATGTCCGCGTCGTCAGACGGCGACCCTAGCAGGTAATCCTCATCACCCTGGTCAGAAAGATTAGACCCCGGGTCAGCAAAGAGAGCTAACCCGGGCTGACCAGGAACGGTGCCATAGGAGGTACTGGCCACCGCGGCGTGCGGATACCCCTGGACTGATAAGCAGCCAGCGGGTTCCAGCGACAACCGTCCACGGTCCCCTATCGGCGCGGCAATAAGCCTGCTGCCAGGGCCGTGGAACGCCCCCTCTAATGGGGCCACCTCTGAATCGTCGGACAACGGAAGCGGACTAAGGAAAATCGATCCAGAGGCGGGGATTACCTGCTCCGAAGCCGATGATGAGGACAATAAAGGATCCGGTCCAGGAAGCATGCCACGAAGCAACCCTGGAACCAAATCTTTTATTGTCCTCCTCATCTCTCCCAACATCTCGGTCCGGAAGGTCTCCATATCCACCGCGGACGAGACCTTCCCCTTACCCTTCTCACTTACAACCTCTCGTTTCCGCTTCTTCTTCATCTCCTCCACTACCACCTTGTCCGTCGCCTGTAAGCAGCACAAGAATTCGGACATTAACTCGCCCCCCCAGTGCTTACATATGTCACAATTAATCAATGGACCACAAGGGCTACATCGATAACACAGATGCGGCCAGAACTTCACATGCATAAAACGTCCACAGGACGCGCAACCCGGTCCCTGAAACAGGGCAAAGGACAAGGAGTATGAGCAACTAGTTAAGCTTAGAAACTCAATCCAACTCAAGGAGAAGGAAAACGATCATAAAGATCAATATACATCAAAAACCAGCCTAGCGCTTGAATTGCTAATAAATACATAGCCAGCTGATTATGACGTCATTAATCCCGTGACAGGAAAAATTCGATCCCAACAAAACATCCAAGTGCAAAGACGAATTGTATGCTGAATGGATAAGTTGACTACACAACCATCAGATACATATAGATAACTCTTTACTGGCAAAAATGTTAATTATCTCCCTTTGATTGTTTACAATAATTAACATCACCACATTATCAATAACTAGATACCTGACACTTTGTATAGACAAACCATCCAACGTGACGAACCGGAAAACTCCACCATCTGCACGCCTCTTAACTCTCTCCACCTCATGGGGAAGGAATTGGATCAAGAGGGCAAAGTGAGAAGACCTTTATACCAGGCCTCCAACTCACTGGACATAATTTTTTCATTTGGTTAGATAACCTAACAGTGTTAGTAGGAAATGGAACCATGGTGGAGAGAATACTAATTCTCTGGTACTGTGACGTCACAACCTAGCGTCATACAGACCTGTGGACAGAAACAGAAAGAGAAATTAGTCCTAGGTAGCACCGAGTTGACCTAAACCAACTAACTAAGGCGCTTATCACGGTAAACGCGAGTCCCGGAAACACAATACACCGGGAAGAAAACTCGCTAATTTTACTAGAAGTCACCTGATTTAAAGGTCCAACGTCCTCCGGTGGCGAAGTGTATCCTCCCGCCATCCAAATCAGGTCTTATCACTTCCAAAATAACACCAATAAAAACGTTAATGAGCAAGAAAAGCTTATGACTGAAAAACATGTGTGTTCTCTTTGCCAATAATCTAGCAAAGAGGAAGTGCTAGTCTGCGCATGCGCGGTGGTGGGGCTGGCATCCGCCAGACTACGCTCTGACTCCCTGCCCAGTAGGGGCACCTAACTGTTTTAAATCTGAGTGTTTATTGAGTGAAAGCCAATATTTAGCAATATCAAAAGTATTAGGGAGGTAAGTATACTCTTGAAGTGAAAACAGATATATTCCCTATATCTCATTTACAACGCTACCACAGGGGAAAACTGTTGATATTTTGAAATTATTTTGGCTGAAAGTCATTGTTGTCATAGGCAGCAATGGCTTCCAGTTAAATGTATTTCAAAATGTTCAATAGAATAAGCTTTATATCGTAAAGAATATAATTTCAGGGATTTGTCGGAGAAAGGGTTAATCTGTTGAAGATCAAGCTTGGTCAGGAAAACAAATATTTCTACTCCCTCAGTGTCTATCTTTTAGCTAAGAAGACTATTTTTGAAAATTTACCACTGGAAAGACTGGCTCGGTCATCGATAACTGAGTCAGTCATTCCAGCAGTAAATTTTCAAAAATAGTCTTCTTTGCCTGCAAATCAACAGATGCAAGACTACTGAAGACTTTTTAGTCAGCTTGACCATTAAGCCATTGCCATAACTATCGCTTAAAATAAGTCAGGAAAATATTGAAAATATAGAGGGGCTTTTGACATGTCATAGCCACACGTCTTTGTAATACATCGGCATAGGAAGAAGGGTAAGACCATAAAATGGCCATTTAGCCCCATGTATTGGTGCACTTTGGTTGTCTGCAAAATACAATACGCACGTGAACACATGTTTTTTGGCATGAGAATCACACAAGACATGCCCCCGCTCTCAAAATATTGCATTTCAAAGAAAAATTTGCCAATGAAGCCCTGGTAAAGTTCAGGCAAATGCCCACCACACACGCCATTAAACTATGGAATAGTACTGACACAAACATCCGCACACGAATCATTAACCAACAATCAGATAAACAAAATATTACAAGAGATAATAGAAACGTATCAACCCTTAGCAAACTGCACTATAATAAATTGTCTACTACTACTACTATCACTACCACTACCACTACTACTACTACCATTACCTACATGATGAACCTAGGGCTTCACGGTATTGGAAACATGAATACCGGTTACGGTATCAATTTCCATACCGGTATACCTTTAATATCGGTATTATTACTATGGACAAAATAGAGTGAGGCTCCAGTAGTATGATTCCATAGTCAACGCGTTTCCCATACATATGAAGTAGGCCTATATCAGCGCTCCTTTAACAGTCGACGCAAATTTCCACAATAAAACCAACAAATTATACGAATCCCGATATTAAACGCTAAATATTAACTGTCTTCAGTTAAATCATATGTCAAAACGGCTGAAATGCCACCAAATCGTCCATACAAATGATTTGAATTTGCCACAAAATTATAACTAATCCGTGTCGAGATCACGAGATACCGGTAACCAGTGGCAATCTCGTCCCAAATAAACTCACCCATTGAAACTGCGAACAACCAAGACTGTTGATATTTGACTGACAAATGTCATTTCTACGAGTCAAAGACGTTGGATATGCTGAATGTAAATCTATGTTTTACTCATTTTCCTGGTAACTTTTGTACTTGTATTGATATGTGCCAGAATAATAAACAAACTGTCCACCAAAACGTGTGCCAATATGATGAAATTGCAATGGGACAAAACCGCCATGAATTGTGCAAATCTCTGCGCAGTGGAACAACCAAGCCATTATAACACATACTAAATAGACTATAATATGCTGAGAATACATATGCCTACGCTCGCTGAGCCTCGTTCTCGTTACAGTAGCTTGCATCGATCGATATCTAATGCTACCCACCAACATAAGAGGTGAATATAGATCGCAGGAACAGAAGTTTTTCGCATATTGTCGGTTCCTCTTTGCTTGTGCCATTGGCCGGCCACTACAGTTGTAAAATTCCGGGAAATTGCTAACTAACCAGGCTGTAGTAATTGATATAAAATATCACGCAAAATATTCATTTGATATTATGATTTTCTAGAAAACAACGGCCCGAAATTATAAAATATTAGCGCAAGAAAAGATAGGTTTTAGATATTTTTAACCACCCCCTGTCCTATGAGGTTAATTAAAATAAGTTTTATTCTATTTTTTGCGCGAAGTACGTTCTTATAAGTAGTAATTTATCAATTACTTTAACCCTAGCCTCTAGCAACAATTTGACGGATACGGTAACTAAGAAAATTTTCAAGTGTGATCATTAAATATCATTTTTCCGTAGAAGAGCAGTAACGTATCGCAGTAGACAGATATATTGGAATGTAACTAATGGAAAGCGGATTAGCTGCCTAACAGAAGGTTATACCGGTTTTATGTTATATTTCGATATTTCGGTATCAGCAAAATCATACCAGTATGACTACCGGTATGGCTATGATACCGGTATTCAGTATAATATCGGTATATCGTGAAGCCCTAGATGAACCACCCTCTCCAATGCCCCTTCGAGATCCCTGTCCCCCATGCCACGTACGTTATCAGTAAAAGCAAATAATAAACAGTACTGTATGTAGGTGCTACATGTACAGTGTACCATGATATATATATATATATATATATATATATATATATATATATATATATATATATATATATATATATATATATATAAATATGTATGTGTATGTGCATATATGTATAGATATTATAATGTGTGTGTGTGTGTGTGTGTGTGTGTGTGTGTGTATGTATGTACTTATGTTTGACTAAATATAGATTGTGTATACATTTATAGACTGTGTATATGTATGTGCCACATAGATTGTGTACATGTATGTGTGTGTATGTGCTTGTGGGCATACAGGGCTAGGAATCAACGAAACACCCCCACTCTCTACTGCTATACTGATCCATATGGATCACATTAAAGAATGTGATCTCTGACCCTGGGATGAACATATGTTCATATGCATACCATATATGTATACATATATGTGTGAATGTATGCCTCATGTATCTAATGATTGCATAATTTAAATGAATTCTATGTATGGTCTATGTTCTATGTATGCTATGTTAAATGTAATGACTATGTATATGTGAATGTTTAACTATGTTAGGGGTCCATCACCTTATAGGTTTTGCCTTAGAAGGACGACCTATTTACATATGTTGTCATACTAATATGTAATTACCAAATAAATCTGCCTGAATTGAATTGAATTGAATTCATGGATGGATTAATCTAGCTTTCTATCGCAGATATATGGCTAGACATGCTTTTCAAATCCTAGTGAATGATGTCCCGGTTACTAAGGGAGTTGTTGACGTTTTTTGTTGTTGTCAGTCCTGTAACTTAACATTTAGAGATGAATGCCATCAGGGCATGCTAAAAATTAAAACCGAGTTCCCTCATTGAACCGAGGCTGCCCGCATTCTAGGTCATATAATAAATCGGTGCACATACTTGCATTATTATAAAATATTATATGAAGAAGCGCTTTATCAAGCGCCAGTGGCCATCATTCTGAAATTGTATTTATGTTACACAATGACACGAGATAAAAATCAACAAATTATGGATTTATAAATATTCAAGACTTTGTTAAATAATGTCCGCGTTCGCTTATAGGCAACACATATTTTCATATTATTTCAAGGTCTACCTCTCTTGCAGCTCTCCAGATAAGGCGCGTACAAGCGTACTGTACGCATAGAAATCATCCATGTACGCAAACATTTAAATATTCTTGCGTACCATGTATGCCTCAAGTAAATACAATATGCATCAGTGTATTAAACTGCCCGTACCGGCCTGTTGCCATTATCAAATATAGCCTACTTAATTACACGAAGGGGAATCAACACACTAATCACATACAATGACATACTGATAAGTACTCGTAAAAGCCATGCCTATACTACCATCACTAAACGGTATGATCTTCATCTCCGCAAGACGGTATTCTTTTCTTTATTACAAGATCTTTGCGGTACATATGTGCACCTATAGGAGTGCCAATGAAAAAAATTTAATGGACATTATTTTCGTACATATTGCCAAATGAGCTAAAATATCACCGGAACTTAGTTGTTCAAGACATATTTTAGTTGTAAATAGGATTACAGGCATAACTTTTACTGTAGCAATCATAACCTCATCACCATGAATAGTGATGAGTTCGACCCAGACCATAATCCCCCGCAACATTATAATCCGAGTTTGTCTTTCACAAACTCTGAATCTCCAGGAAGGCCTATCTTATATGGCATTTGTAATTAAGGATAACATATGAGTGGAGATTGAAGGAAATGTCAATTTCCCTTTCTCCGAGATCTAACAATACTCACCATTCTGTTACTTCTGATATACAGCTGGCCTTGACAGCGGCTCTAGGATTATAGACTTAGAAAGCTTTACCGACTCCTGGGAACCGGGTACTCGGCTCCCAACTGCCGAGTACCCGTTTACCATAGAGCTCATATTGTTTGCATAGCCACCAAACAAGAGAAAACTATGGCTTGCCTCCGTGGGGCTGGGAGGCTGGGTCCGTAACAGAATGGTTAGTATTGTTAGATCTCGGAGAAAGGGAAATTGATATTTCCTTCATTCTCCTTCGATCAATACTCACCATTCTGTTACTTCTGATATACACCAGATTTGATCAGTAACCTGGTGGGAAGGGGCAAGCCATAAATGCTAATTTTGCCCCTTGGAGAAAGATTTTAGACTTCAAACTTGACTAACGGAGACCTAAAAGGACCGTCAAGTTCACGGAACCGAATCACATTCGCATCACTGCACCCCCCCCCATTTTTCCTCCTAAGAAAAGGGAGAGAACTCACGAACATGTATCTCGCCTGAAACACAAATATGCCAAGAGGGTTAACTGCTCCCTGCATATTCCATGTATTAGCCTGGGAATGAGCATGAATATATAAGATGAATGAACATGATACACATCCATAATACAAAAAACTCTCATTATTGAATTACCTTATGATAATTGGACTCCAGACATACCGCCTCCAACCATTCACTGGTCCGGCCATCAGTAACACAATCTGGTTGTCATCCTCTCGCTTGACCATGCCTGCTTTAGGTCCTTTTCTTACCAAAGTGAAAAAAGGGTGAAGAGCAGTGTGGTCACTAACTAACGTTTCAAAACAGCTAAAGCGAGTGGATTGGCTGAGTCTGACACATCCCTCATATAGTAATCCGTAAATGAGGACTCACAGTGCCATTGTGCAACGGCCATGATGTCCTCTAACGGAACACCATTGTAAAGGGCGGTCGAGGCGGCTATTCCTCTGACATTGTGTGCCCTTACACCTTGCACCTGGTGCCCAGTCGCCATCTCGTGAGTAGTCTGAATGCATTCGACCACCCAACGAGAGATAGTATCCATGGATGCGGCGCCATAAGGTTTTTTATGGCAGATCCACAGATGTCTATCGTTCGACCGTAACGAGTCAGTCCGTTTCTTGTACTTAGTCAAAGCACGGACCGGGCACCAGACACTGGCATCACGATCAAACCTAGTTAACTTCGGTATAATGATCGGTTTGCCGGGATATCTCAAAGATTGGTTCTTTGAAATAAACTCTGCTCTTGGCAGAAGACGCAGACCCTCTCCAGAAACAATAAATCAGTCCCTCTCTGCCGAAAGCGCATGGATCTCACTGCGCCTTCTAGCTGAGGAAGCTGCCAGTAGAAAGACCGCCTTTAGAGTCAAATGCTTTAGACTAGCCGAACGCAATGGTTCGAAAGGGTGCTTGGCCAGTACATTAAGCACTAAAGATAGACTCCAGGCTGGAATGACTACCGGTTGTCTCGGTCGGAGATTGCTCATTCCCTTCAACATCACATTTAACTGGGCCACCTCTGGACTATCCCTGTTGGCTAGACAAGGGATAACTGATGCCAAAGCTGACTTGTATCCAGCAACTGTGACGGGAGCTAGTCCTGAAAAGAACAGCTCACAGAGAAAGTCTGCTATTTGCTGAATAGTGGATTGAAAGGTATCAATACCCCTTTCTTCACACCAGTCTGCAAATCTGTTAACCTTGTTGTTATATGACTTGAAGGTTGACCTCCTTCTCGCAGCCGCGATGAAATCAGCAGCCTGTCGAGAAAAGCCTTCCGACGTGGAACGTTGTTTGATAACATCCACGCAGTCAATTTGAACATTTCGGGACGCTCGTGTAGGAAGCGTCCCTTGGCCTGGGAGATTATGTTCGGAATCTCGGGCAACTGCACAGGATTTTCCACCAGCAGATCTAGAAGATCCGTGAACCACGCCCTGCTCGGCCAATACGGCGCTATTAGCAGGAGCAGACACGGTTCCTCCCTGACCTTCACCAATACCTTCGGTAGAAGAATGGTGGGTGGGTACGCGTAAGTGTGCATCCCTCTCCAGCTTATCGCCAGAGCGTCTGTATCGACGGCATTTGGATCTGGAATCGGCGAGACATACGTCATGATTTGAGCATTTTCCTTTATGGCGAACAAGTCCACGTTGGGTTTGCCCCAATGCTCGAAGATCCGTCGCAGAACCGGAGGGTTGAGGGACCATTCTGTTGGCAGAATTCTCTGTCTGCGAGACAAAGCATCCGCCAGAATGCTCAATCGGCCAGGAATATGAGCTGCTTTCAAAACAACCGAGTAATTCCTGCACCATTGAATCAAGTGCCACACTCTGATACACAGAGTGGGTGACCTGGTCCCGCCTTGGCGATTTATATATGATACTACTGTCGAATTGTCCGACCGTATCAATATCACCTTGCCCCTGATCATCGGAAGGAACTCTTCCAACACCAGTTCCACTGCCATCATTTCCAACAGATTGATATGCAGCTGACTCTCCGGGAGAGTCCATGTGCCCGAGACCTGGTGTTCTCCCAGGCAGGCCCCCCACCCCTCCAGCGATGCATCTGTGTACACGGACAGCTGGGGGTGGGGTAGGTGCAGCGAAACCCCTACTAGGAGATTCTGACGCTCCTTCCACCATACCAGTTTTGACAGGGGTTCTGTTCTCTGTTTCCACAGAGACATCAGAGACAACTGGATAGGCCTTCGCATTAGAGCAGCGTACGGGATAACCTGCTCCATGGAGACCATCATGCCCAGCATCTGAAGGAACGGCCTCACCTGAATGTGGTTTCCCACTCGAAAACTCTTGAGGATGGCTAACAGAGACACCACTCCGGGCTCTGACGGGTACACCCTGCCCTCCTCGAGATCGAATCGCATCCCCAAATAAACGAAATGTTGAGTGGGCGTCAACTCGGATTTCTCCTCGTTGACTATCCAGCCTAGATCTGAAAGTAACCTCAGAGTCAGAGTAGTATCCACGTTCAACCTGGCTGCCGAGTCTGCCTTGATCAGCCAGTCGTGTGTAGCGCCACGTTCTCTTTTCTGAGAAACGCTGTCACCGCAAGGACCTCTATTGTGAAAACCCTCGGAGCTGTCGACAGGCCAAATGGGAGAACAATAAACTCCCATACTTGATTCTGAAACGTAAATCTCAGAAACCTGTGACAACTCCTGTTCATCGAAATGTGGAAATATGCATCTTTCAGATCGATCGATACACACCACATTCCTTTCCTCAATCCCGCCATTACCGACCTCGGCGTTTCCATCTGGAACCGAGGCGTATGGATAAACCAATTTAATGGCCTGAGATTGACTATGGGTCTCCATCCCCCTGTGCTCTTGGGGACAAGGAACATGTTTGAATAGAAGCCTGGAGTGTTTCGGTTTGCTGGTTTTATTGCTCCCTTCAGAAGCAAACCCGACACTTCCTTTTGAACGGCTTCTAACTTGTCTGGCTCCCTTGGTACGGGTGTCCAGACAGGTGCCAAAGACAGATTTTGTGGTGGAAAGTCCCACCACTCCGGCATGTAACCCTGGGATAACCATCCCAGGACCAGACTGTCTGACGTCACACCTCGCCAGGCCTCAACGTCTAACGGGGTTGTCCGGCTCATAGTCCGCTCCCCCCTCTTTCTTAACGAGAGAGAGAGAGAACCATTTCGTTCTAGGCACGACGGGTATAACTGGCACCGCTGTTCCTGTCTCACCGGTGCGGTCCAGACGGATATGAAGGGAGCTCTCGTACCCTCAGGTACGATCCGCCCCTTCTGTCCGCCCTTTGAGGACTTACCCCTACCCTTCCCCTTCCCGCCTCTAGGGCGGTCAGGAGCAAACTTGGGGAGGGTAGGCGCATCTACAACCTTCCTGGCTTTCTTCGCCGGCGGCGGCTGATAAAAACCAGCTGAAGCAGAAGTCGCAACAGGCTTAGCTTTCGCCTTGCCCTTATGCTTCTTCTGCTTCTTTAGCGGTTTCCCCACAGCCCCTAGTGCGTGCGCTTGCCGCACTAGCTCTAGCTGCAGGTTGACCGCTAACTGATTCTGCGCGATACTGGCTGTATCCTCTAAGATGGCCCGCGCTTGGCCACCGAAGATGCTAGGCCCTGTCAGGGGCGTCCCAAGAAGATGCTCCCTGACTGCCGTAGCCGGACGCATATGGTCAATGACCATTTGCCTCCTGGATTTAGTCACTTGCGCTTGCACCCTTGCCAATGCGTCCATAGACAGCACCAGGCAGTCATTTACGCACGAAAGCGCCACAGGTGGCACAGGGTGGCCTGCGCCCGCTTCAGCCCACACCGACTGAAGGAGACGATACGAGTGGTTGACAGCGCTCATAGCTGCCCTCACACCCTCATCGCATAGGGACAGGACTTCCTCTTGGTGTACCTGAGCCTTGTTCACAAGTGCCGGACCGGGGCCACCCGCCCCGGCACTCTGAACGCCCAGTACCCATCGGTCATCCTCGGTGACCGACGGGACTACACCATATCTGTCGTATTTCCCCCCGCGGAATACGACATCTTGCCCGCACCTCCCTGGAGGCTGCAGGGAGCTGACCCTTGGTCATAAGTTGTTTGCTATAAATAGCCTCCAACAATTCTATGAACCGTGGATCCAGTCCCACCGACTGGATCGGGACCGCGGGCAAAATCCCCGTCCTGATCGACGCAACCGACAGACGGGGCGCATCTTCATCGGCCGTGGCCGAAACCACAGACGGGTCAACCCTGGCTAGCCCCGCCAGAGCCTCTGACCAATCAATCTCCGATGAAGACAAACCCGCAAACACGTCACCCGTTGACGTGTTCACGGGCCTGCCGGCCACGGCCTCCCGGCAAGGAGCCACGGCTGACACACCAGGCACTCCGGTAACACACGGTTCCGCCGCCACCCCATGAAACACTCCGGTCCATGGGGTAGGTCCGCACGGAAAACCGTACGGACCCGTACCAGTCGCGGAACCGTAGCCAGACACGGGCGCCAACGGCACCCCACGTCCGACTGCCGAACCAGGCGAGATAGGTGAATACCACCTCCGGCCCGGCCGACCCGTTACCATGTCGGCTGGTGCCAAACCAACCGTCACGGAACCGGTGCCTGGTACCAGATTGGCCTCAGCCACAGGCAGAGCCGCTGCCCTGGCTTGCGCCAAGCCAGACAAATGGAGGCCGGTTCCGTCCAGGACGGAATCGACCTCCATATTCTCCACCTGCGGCATCACAGGCCGCAGCAACCTCTCCTCCTCGGCCTCCTCGTCTTCAGACCCCGAAGAGTCGTCACTAGACGAGTAGACCGTGGAGCCGTCCTGGCGGACGGCTCCCACACCTGATGGACCGGCCACCGCTACTGGACCACCCAGAGGTGGCCGCGGAGAAACAGAACCCGTCTGGCCGGAGCCAGACGGGACTGCCAGGGGGCCGTACGAGACGGCCCCCCTCAGTAACCAGTCCAGAACCCTGTCCGAGGACAGGGTCCGTACCAGGCATGGGGAGAAACTGGCCCCCAACCTTTGGTAGCAGATACGACACCAGCGTGGGCAGAACGCTATGCAGAAAACCCTGCATAGCCAGACCAAACCACGCCGGCGGTGCCATCTCCGCCACCTCCAGCTGGGGACGTGTAGCACCCCCACCGGCCGAACCGGGCGCTCCACGATTTACTCTCAGACCGCCTGACCCTGCGTCAGACCCAGCCAAGTCCTTCTGGGCAAGGAACTTAACCATCATATCCACGGACCACACTGCGCACACATTACACCTATGGTCTATGTTACAGAGCGAACACCTAAAACAGACATGGTCCTTGAATACGACCCGTACAAATTTATGGCACTCGTCACATGATGGCGGGGTTGGCTTGGCCCATAAAATAAGCACAAACCTACAATAAACAAGCGGAACGAGACCCGGATGGAAGGCAGACAGTTAATTTTTCAAATAATTTGACTCAAAAATTAACCGTATCCCTCCCGCACCCCACCCCGCCACGTTACAACAAAGATCGCATTGATTATGACGACAAGAACGAAGCGGGCATTAAACACACCCATATTAGATCCTCCAGGATGTGTAACGGCTCCAGGAATCATATCGCATAGCATTCGGGGTATATTTACCAATCAATATAAATTATACTCCCTAACGAAAGCCAAACGATATGTGAAGAAAACAACAAAATGTATAACAAACTGCTGTATCACACGGTAAAACCGCAGACCACGCATCTACTCAAGAATTTTGTAACCGCCGATCATTGCAAACCGATCGTGATCGCACGTAAACGTGACCATTCTAAAGTTTCCGGTACCATTTTTAGTACGCAGCACCCAGAACGAGATGCGCGAATTAATGAAAATTTTTTCTTCACATAAACATCCGAGCGACCGGGTGTGACGTCACCCGCTCGGATCCTACGGAGAACGACGTCAGCCGATATTCATGTTAGAAATACCGTAGCAAACACCTATTTTCATATCAGCCGATCGACTGTTGGGGTTTAAAGAAGGCGATCGTCTGGCATATATCGTTGTTAGCACACGTCCCAGATTCTTTGGGGTCAGAAATTTGGACATGCGACACAGGGAAATTTAGAGACCTAAGTCTTTTAACTATGGATAATAAGGAATGATACAACCTGGTTATCATCGGCGGTATTCTCCATAGTATCCAGTTAAATCCTTCAAGAACGCACAAACTATCACTTTACAGATAAAGACTTAGATTTCTTTAACAAAAGACACTAAAATCCTCTCCCTGCAGAAAGCATGTATAGCTCTTGTTGCTATGCAAACAAGAATGAGCTCTATGGTAAACGGGTACTCGGCAGTTGGGAGCCGAGTACCCGGTTCCCAGGAGTCGGTAAGGCTTTCTAAGTCTGTAATCCTAGAGCCGCTGTCAAGGCCAGCTGTATATCAGAAGTAACAGAATGGTGAGTATTGATCGAAGGAGAAACCATGGTGACCATGAACTACGATTATGATACTGATACACCACATGACTTAACTTCATGAAATTTCTTCATGGTATTCGAGAGCTGGCCATGGTATTCCACTTTTCGTTAGGGTTAAGAATAATGATATAGTCAGGATATAGGCACTATGTATGCTTCTAGATGTGGCTTAACATCATACATAACTGACATAACATTTGATAGCTAGTGACCGTTCCACTTTAAATCCTTGAAAATTCAAAACGAAAACTGGTATTCATTCATGATTGTAACAATTATCACCTTCCAGAAATAATGACAACTGGACAGATGCATGCAATAAACGCTGTATAAGCTTACCGTTCATGAAAATTGCATATAAATGGTAATTTAGGTGATATTAAGACAACACCTTCCTATAATTGTAATAATTTCAGATGAGTGACGTCATATATTATGTATGTAATTCCCGCCGGCAGGATCCTGTACCTGTTGAGTGTTGAACTGATATGTTGTTGTGGACGAGAATGATCGGAGCTATTGTCAACATCAACATCAACATCAACATCAATTTACAAGGCATAAGCCATTGGCTTGTTATTGCCTCATTGCCAAACTGGTGGGGCAGGCAACCCTGGTCTGGATACAACACGTGTAGCTATCTTCATGTGTGTATGTTCATGTAGATGCACAGGCTGTTTCAAGATTAGTCCACTGTGATGTAATAATTGTATTATGACTTTGGGAATTGACGGCTCACATATGTTGTATAAGCATATGTGTAACAGCAACGTCCAAAGCCACACCACAATCAATTGTGTTCAGTCGAATTCAAATATTCTTTCTTTGATAAAGATGTCTAGTTTGCCCTTGAATATTTCGACTGTGGTTGCTTCGACTATTGTTGTTGGCAGTGAATTCCAATGTGGTGCCACTCTATTTGCGAAGGAGTGCTTCCGAATATCTTTGCTGCTACGTTTTATGTTGAGCTTGAGCCTATGACCTCTGGTCCGTGTAACATTGGACAGTTCGAAAAAGTAGTTCTTATCAATATTATATAGATCTTTGATGAGCTTGAATGTTTCAATCAAATCTCCACGAAACCGTCTATATTTCAGTGACATTAGATTTAGGGCTTCAAGTCTTTCTGTGTAGCTATACTCTCTGATTTGTGGGACAAGTTTTGTTGCTCTGCGTTGTACTCTTTCTAATAGCTGCGATTGCCTTTTCAGTCTTGGAGACCATGCTGAGTTGCAGTATTCAAGAATCGGTCACACAAGTGATTTGTATAGTAGCGTGAAAGTAGATTGATCAATGTTGGTAAATGTTCTCTTGATTAGTCCTATTGTACCGTTTGCCTTGGATACAATGTTCCCTATATGTATGTCAAAAGAGAGGTTTCTGTCGACATGAACCCCCAAATCTTTTTCTACATCTGATGTTGATACAGGATGTGGATCAGGTGTATCTGTCATATAGTATTTGGCTTGAGGGTTATATCTGCCGAAGTGCATGACATGCGTTTTGTCTGTGTTGAAAGATAGTTGCCATGTCTGCGACCATTTACATACTTTATTTATGTTTTCCTGAATCTGACTGGTAGCTGGGTTGCCGTACATCTTTGTATCATCTGCAAATATTTTGCAGTGGCAGGTTAATCGATCAGGTAGGTCATTTATATATATCAGAAAAAGTATAGGTCCTAGAACACTTCCTTGTGGCACGCCGCTGGTCACCTCAATCCAGTCCGATGATGCATCATTAATTCTAACTCTCTGGCTCCTGTTGCTTAAGTAGTTCCCTATCCATTTTACTAAATTTTCGCCAATACCATAGCTTCTCAGTTTTGTTTGGAGTCGTTGGTGTGGCACAGTATCGAAAGCTTTTGAAAAGTCTAAATATATTGCATCGACAGGTTCGTTTGAGTCAAGCATGGCTGTTAAATCCTCCAGGTATTCTAGTAGTTGAGTTTTACATGATCTTTTACGTCTAAATCCATGCTGACATTTGGTAAATAGATTAGCCGTTTCCAGGAAATTTACAATACTGTCTCTTATAAAAGATTCTAGGACCTTGCATAATGTAGAAGTGAGACTGATTGGTCTGTAGTTGCTTGGGTCATTCTTGGAGCCTTTTTTGTGTATGCAGCATACATTTGCCCTTTTCCAGATGTCGGGTAAAATGCCTTCTTCAAGAGACTTGTTGAAAATTATGCATAGTGGTGTACTAATTTCTTTAGCAGCTTCTTTTAGTATTCTCACTGGTATTTCATCCGGGCCATTGCCTTTGTTGGGGTTGAGTCCTTTTAGTTTATTTTCGATGGCAATAGGTGTTATTAATATGTCTTTTAGTATGGTACCATTGTTTCTGGGGTTAATGATTGGTGTAGAAAGGAAAAAAGTCTGTCTAAATTATGAACCAATTAAATCTGTTAAACAAAAGGCAAAGGCACACAAGAAATTTAAAAAAAACACCAAATCAAACGATGTTGAGCACTACAAATTTGTAAGAAATTTAACAACATATAAAATCAGACAATCTAAGAAGTTCTTTGAAAGCAGGTGAATTTTCAGAAATTGTCTTCTGCTGGCCTGCAAATGAACACTCATCAAGACCCCTGTAGAGGCTGTTTCTGGCTGGATTGGCCACTGAATGGTTAATAGTTGCACGAAGTGGCCACTATACATGTTTCAGTGCAATATGCTATAAATATACTACTCCCATCACGCCTAAGTAGTATTTTTTTTATCTGCCCTGCCACTATCTACCTAAATCCTGTTTCTAATTGATACATTTGATTTATCTCTCAGTAATGTATATAATACATGTTAAATGATACTATGCACGTGTGTGTATATATATATATATATATATATATATATATATATATATATATATATATATATATATATATATATATATATATATATATATATATATATATATATATATATATATATATAATATTTTACGTACAATGTAAAATGATGTACCAATGCTACTCCTATCCAATGTTTCAGTTATACTGCCATCCTGTTTCAAAATTTAGTTTTTTCTCATTGCCTTATTTGATTTACCTCTACCTTTATGTTCAATACCATGCATGTACTAATTTATAATTGTCTATAATTTCCTTCTGTCTGACATGACTTAACCTGCTCACAATTTTTTTATGTCATCCGCCTCACAAATTCCATAGAACAATACCAAATTATCTCTGTTTAACACGATCTTTCAGATGCAGTAGTGAACAACGTGATGCTTAGTCTATCACCTTGAGAAAAGACCTGATATCGTTTTTACATTGATAACTGGCCATTTATGGTAAGCCTAGATATATTTATAACTATAGATATGTTCTTAATTAATTTTTCTCATGCATGACATACAATCCATGACCCATCTCATAACATGCCTAGCTCATCCGATACACTTCTTATCTCATTGCCCACCCATTTATCAATGTCCTCTACATGTAATACATTTAATGCCTATACATGTTGCCTTCAAATAGTCATACAATTCAAATAATACACAGCCAACCAAGGAAATTATTCAACAGCCATCTGTTTTCTGCTGACTTTATTTGTCAGTCTTATATTGCAGCATTTACTATAGATAATTAACCATATCCACCCCACCCCCACCCCACCCCACCTCCACTCACTTTCCCATATGCCCACCAAATTTCCATGCTCATCTTGCAATAAACCAGTGAAAGTAAATCAGCAAGCATTACTGTGTGATTGTTGTGGTGACTGGGTGCATAGAACTTGCTCAAAGTTAACAACCACAGATTATGAATTACTAGAAAATAATAAAGCGCCATGGTGGTGTATTAGCTGCAACAAAACCTTATTCTCATTCAATCACCGCGACAACAACACTGAATTTTTACTAAACATTTTCGGTCCCAGCATTCTAATAAACCCATTTAATTTAAATACATAACAGGAATTTATACTTTCTGAAACCTATACTGATGATGAAACTATCACTCTTCCCCAACCGGAGTGTAAATATATTTTACAGACTGAATTTCATGATGAAATGATTAAAAACAATGAGGTTGTGTCTTTCTCAGCAATGCATATTAACATCAGATCTCTACCAGCACATTTTGACAAATTAAGTAATATTATCGAAAACAATTCTATAGAATTTAATATTATCGGAATTACTGAGGCGTGGATCAACTCTAACTCAGCACTTAGCTTAATTAATCTGCAAAACTACAAATTCCTAGAGAATCACAGACCAAATAAAGCAGGAGGTGGGGTAGGCATCTACATAAAAAGCAACGAACAGTGTTATGAGAGAGAAGACATGACAATAATGGAAGACTCTTTTGAATCTCTTTTTATTGAGATACTGGCAAGAAAAACTAAAAATACAATTATCGGTGTCATTTACAGTTCTCCAGATTGCGATAAAGATAAATTCATAGAATTATTAGAAAAAGGATGTAAAACCATACAAAAAGAGAATAAGACCATTTATCTACTGGGGGATTTTAACATCGATCTACTGAAACAAGAAAAAACAATTACTTAAGACTTTGTGAACTTACTAAGAACATTTGGATACTATTCATTCATAACAAAACCTGCAAGAATAACGGAAACAACAGCTAATATTATTGACAATATTCTCTCAAATAACACTTTAAATTCAAAAACACAATCAGGTATTTAGTGGAAGACATGGACTCTGTTTAACACGATCTTTCAGATGCAGTAGTGAACTACGTGATGCTTAGTCTATCACCTTGAGAAAAGACCTGATATCGTTTTTACATTGATAACTGGCCATTTATGTTAAGCCTAGATATATTTATAACTATAGATATGTTCTTAATTAATTTTTCTCATGCATGACATACAATCCATGACCCATCTCATAACATGCCTAGCCCATCCGATTCACTTCTTATCTCATTGCCCACCCATTTATCAATGTCCTCTACATGTAATACATGTAATACCCATTTTCTACATAGAAAGAGAGAAAGTTAAACAAAAATCATTTGAAAAAGAGGAAACAACCCGTAGAGACTTTAGAAGCGAGAATATTGAAAAATTTAGAAACATCATGTCAAATGTAAATTGGAACCAGGTGATTAATTGCAAACTCTGTGAAGATGCCTACAACACATTCCACACTACATGTATTAATGCCTATGAATCTGCTTTCCCACTAAAAAATTATGAAAATTCAAGCAAAATCCTACTAAACCCTGGCTAACACGAGAACTGATAGCTGCTTGTCACAAGAAGAATAAGCTATAGCTAGCGCTTATTAAAAACCCGACAACATACAATAAGACTCAGTTTAAGAAATATAGAAATAAACTGAACCAAATTATTAGGATGGCTAAAATAAAGTATTACCATTATAAATTTGATGAACAAAAAATAACATAACGGAAATATGGAAATTAATTAAGTCACTATTAAATAAACAAAAGAGTAAATCAGAAACATCATAGTTTATCTGCAATAATACTATCATAACAGACAAAAATGATATAGCAGATAAATTCAATGAGTATTTCATTAACATTGGTCCTAAATTGTCCGAAAAAATCCAAGCTAGTTCGGAAATTCATTTACAGGACTATCTGACAGGGAGCTACCAAAACTCAATGTTCCTATCCCCAGCAGCCAGAGAAGAAATCTATAAAATTCTAATGCAAATTAACCAACTAAAAGTGCAAGTATTGATAATTTAAAATGGAAAATCTTTAAAGAGTGTATCACAGAAATACTAACCCCATTAAATCACATCTGCAATCTCTCACTCTCCATGGTGTATTCCCATCTCGTTTAAATATAGCACGCGTATCACCTACATATAAAGCTAAAGATCCATATGACTTTACTAACTATAGACCCATCTCAGTACTCCGGCTATCCTCAAAACTTCTGGAAAGGTTATACTATAATAGAATCTTTAACTACTTAAACAAAATTCAATCATCTACCAATCTCAGTATGGTTTCAGAGAAAAACACTCCACCATGCTTGCCATTGTGGACATAATAGAGAAGTCGCTGAAAAAAAAAGAACATACGCTAGGTATATTCTTGGATCTTTCCAAAGCATTTGACACCATTGACTATGCAATACTATTTAAAAAACTATCACATTATGGCATAAGAGGCATCGCTTTGGATTGGATTCAAAATTACTTGACTGATAGGACACAATGTGTGCAATTTAATGGATCTATCTCAGGAAATAAAAATTAGTCTGCGGTGTCCCTCAGGGTTAAATTCTTGGACCCCTGCTGTTCTTATTATACATGAATGATTTACCTAATGCTAGTAACCTACTAATTTTATTCGCGGATGATACCAATGTTTTGGCCACCATAAAGATATAGACACCCTATACAAAATTACAAACAGTGAAATGGAAAAATTATAAATTGGTTTAAAGCTAATAAATTATCCCTGAATGTCAACAAAACCAATTTTCTATTATTTACAAGATATAATCAAGTAAATGAAGACCTTGCTCTCCCAAAACTCTACATAGATAATCAAGAAATACAGGAAACTGAATATGTTAAATTCCTAGGAGTCAATTTTGGATAAACAACTAAGCTGGGAGAAGCATATAGAGACGATCATATCCAAGGTGGCGAGGAATATTGGTATCATGCGCAGACTCAAATCATATCTCCCACCTGATATACTAAAAACTCTATCACATACTGCAATGCTATCTGGAGCAACACACATCAAACTAAATTAAAAAAATTAAAATCACTACAAAAGCAATCTGTTAAACTATTCTCACAAGCAGCAAAGGGCCAAGATACCTTTAAAACAAACAAAATTCTAAAACTTGAAGACATTGGAAAGGCCCAATTATTTACTATTCACTATTTTAAGAGATTACCACAATGGCAGCTTACCCACATCATTATCCAATATTTTTACACACAATACAGACATACATACTCACAAGACATGAACAAGTTCTAACCTACATGTCATATATCACCAAACAGGCAGCTACACGCACACCATCCCATCAAGCAATACAATTATGGAATAACACAGATGTAGACACATGTGCGCAAATTATTACAACAAAGTCATTCAAAAAGTACATAAAAAACTAAATTATTGAGAGCTACTAGAAGCCAGATCACTAAAACACACATCAGAAACCCGTAATGACAAAAAAGGAGTGATTTCCTATAATGTAATGAATGTTCTGTTGGCTATTTTGGGACACATTTTAACTGCCACTGCTGCTGCCTGTGACAGTAACAGACTACAATTGAATCGGTTGCAAAATACTCAATAATTTCACTGTTCACTGTGCACCTGACTGAAATTAAGATATTGAAATCTTAATGGTTAAAGGTTTAACCACCACCATGGCAGCCATGTTCCAAGACAGCGGAACCTGTCTATAGCGGCCACTCGCTTTCTGGATCCAGGAGGTAATGGTCCTTTAAAGCAGATAGACATAAGAACCTGGGTCCTGAAAAGTCGCTGCCCTGCTGTATTACAAGCCACTACCTATATTCCTAAATGTATGAAATAACAAATTTTTAGTGTCATATTATTTATTTTTTAATGTTGTATAAATGTGGTCTCTGTAGACAGGTTCTTCCGCTGTAGCGCACCCGGCCACCAGGACAACAAATATGTAGAAATATGTACATGTACATGTAATAATACATGATAGTAATAATGATAATGATAATAATAATTAAAATAATAATTAAAATAATAATAATAATACATGTAAATAATAGTAATGGTAATGTCGTTGTTACTGTTATTATTAAATATAATGATAATAGTAATGCGACAATAATAATAATAATAATAATAATAATAATAATAATAATAATAATAATAATAATAATAATAATAATAATAGTAATTTAAAAAAAATAATAATAATGGTGGTGACAGCAATAATTACACATGATAATAACAATCATTATAATAATAAAACTGATGATGAATAATAATAATAATAATAATAATAATAATAATAATAATAATAATAATACATGTAAATAATAGTAATGGTGTTAATAATATTTTTGTTGTTATTGTTGTTAATAATAATCGTAATTTCACTGAATAGTAATAATACTTCGCAAGATGGTCAGTCCACTCCCTTCAACGCCCTTCTCACCCCACCCCCTCCCCAACACCCCTTTATGTAAAACGCTATGTCATAAGTCATGTCTCCACACGTAATTTGTTAAAATGTATTGTATCGTACTATATGTCCTTTGTAATATAAACTATCCATGTAAATGTATATAAATGTTATATGGATAAACATAATATTATAAATTTATGTTATATGTCAAGGGTCCACCACATCATAGGCCTTGCCTTGAATCAAAGAATCTTGACTCTTGAATCTTGAATCATCTGAATCTGGAAAAAAACGCCAACGCTTTTTGGACCTACGTAAAAAACAAAACGATATTGAAGGAAACAGTTGGAAGTCTTAAAGTAAACAACAAAATAATTACGAAAAATAGTGAAAAAGTAGCCCTACTAAACAATTACTTTGCTAGTGTTTTCACAATGGAAAACTTAAGACAATATTCCAGAAATTCCAATATCAAACACTATATCTAGCTTAACAAATTTGAAAATCACAAAATCTGACGTAGAAAAAAACTAAAGTCCTTGAATCCAAACAAGAGTTCTGGGCAAGATCAAATTCCTGCCCAAATATTAACTGAAACAGCCAGTGAAATATCCTTACCACTGAGCATTTTATTTAACAAATCAATAAAAGAAAGTATATTACCAAACATTTGGAAAATGCAACAGTAACAGTGATACATAAGAACGGATCCAAGCTAGCTGTTAGATACGGCTGTCATTGAGAACGGATGCCCTAAGAATCAATGCTGAAGACAGCGCTCATACATGTTACCTAGTAAGATCTCCAAACTGGATAAGAATCTGGACATCTTGCTCCGTAACCACATAAAACGTCACAAGACACTGGTCACTTTTCACAAAAGCATTTTTAGGCAACTGATCTATCGTTATGGTGGGGGTAAGAGAGACGAATACCCACCATAAATGTCCTCAGGAGTTATGAGTCTTGACGCTGTGCGGGGCTAAATTATCGCAACTACCGGAAGAGAAGAGTAGACTACGCATTTCCTAACGAAGAAATCATCTCTAGTCATATTTAACCTATCCTATCGAGCTGAATAGAAAAGGTTTTAGTTGGTAGCATGCCGGGCTAAACAGAGTTATAGCACGGACAGCTACCTCAGTGAAAAATTGTTGGTGGTGGGAGAAAGTGTTGCATATATAAGTGTTGCTGTATAGCGTTTCCTACGTGCACTGCAGTCCTATATATTTTCTACAACTAAACAAAACATATAAACTGATGGCTACTGGCCATATATATATATAAACTAACCAGAACAATCAATACAGTATCAAATGATCAGAATTATATATTTTTAGTACAGGTTAACGAACCTACTATGGTGCGGTTAGTGAAAACACCGTACAGAAATTGAGAATAACTATAAACATATACAGAAATTATAACTAGCGGTCCTAAGACCGTTATGGTACCTTTTAGTCATCGGGACCGTTCATACGGATACGATATAATTGGAAGAGTACATTTAACGGAATAATTAAAATGTTACGTATAGTTACTTGAATACTTGGTAGCCATTCTTAAGTTTGGCTATCGTGTTACTGAAATTGATACGTCATTCTTTGGTTGACGTGAGTTGATGCATTCTCAGGAAGCTGGAAAGTTCCTGCAGTTTGGTTCCCGCAAACAGGATTCCCGCAAGCTGCCTATGACAGGAGCGGATCGAACTCAAGACTGTAATCACAATATAGAATGTCTAATGAGTAGTCAGTAAGAAATACAATAGCATTACTGCTGTGAAGAAAGTTCCCGTACACCGATGGTACAGATGGAAGTTGATAACAACCCGATCATAAATACCACTTTTTGGCGTGGCCGGCAGATCCGGCGAGTCATCCACCAAAGAACATCGCTCCCTCTACATCTGTAGAATCCCATATTCAGGCTGTAAAGGCCTCACCGCAAGTTCGTGTTCCGAAGTAGATCTTAATACACGTGAACAATAATAGAAAGGTCCAAATTGCTCCCGCAAGTAAGGGGAGTTACAAAATTGTTTTAGTGCGGTGGGTTGGGTAACTGCTAGCCACGGGAGAAAAACGGACAGAAAGCGAAGTGAACTGTGCCTTGTCATGCTGATAGTAGCTGTTACAGGTCCAACCTGTTCGGCCCCTGGCCAAGGATGCTCTCGATCTCTGGATCGCGTCTTCTTTTATACTACTCGTGACATCACAGGTGCAAGCTCCAACCGAGCAACAGTCAATCAGTGCGTAGCTAATAATAGCGCAGTCGAATGTTATAGAACATTCTAGAAGTTATGCGTCCACGTGGTTATGACGTCACGGCAATATTTTGAAGATAATCAAGACGGGTTTTCCGTGGATAACTCAGCCATTTCTTAACCGATTTTGAAATGGTTTACAGATTTAGAAAGCCCGTCGAATTCTGGTCTTGGTTAATGCCAGATTAGGCGGGAACAAGTAACTAAGAAAGATTACATGGTACCATCTCGGTACACTAAAAGCGTCATCCCATCTTGGTCGTAAACTATGTGCTCTGTGAAAATAGCATCTAAGCATGCGCTTGCACACTATGCGCTTTAATGGACGTAGTCGTTTTTATAGCGCGATCTCTCTCATAGGCTCATATATGCCTATGACTCCACCCGGGGGGGGGGGGGGGGGGCGTGTTCAGGGAACGAATCCAGGACGGGCGGCACGTACCCAGCTTAGCTGGTACGGCCGGTACCTGCCTGGTTGATCCGAACTACAACACACAAGACAACGCATGGTCACAAACTCAAGATTCAAACTAATTTTTGTCGCAACAATACTAGAAAACGTTTCTTCTCACGAGTAATCTTACATTGGAACTCACTACCGGAAAACCTTGTGCTTCAAAAACAGCTTACATTACACCAGTTTTCAAGAACGGTGACAGGCATGCAAGTGAAAATTATCATCCTATATCACTCACATCTGTCTGTAGTAAACTTTTGGAACATGTGATTTGTCGACACATTTTGGAACATTTGGAAACTCACAACATCCTAACAAGTGTCCAACATGGCTTCTGCAGAGGACATTCCTGTGTAACATAGCTCCTGACGACTGCACATGACTTGCTACAGCTCCATGATAAGAATGTGCAGTTTGATGTCGCTATCATAGACTTCAGCAAGGCATTTGATACTGTGCCCCACCAAAGATTGTTGAAAAAACCCTCAATCACTACCGTGTCAGGGACAACATCCTCACCTGGATCCAAGAATTCCTATGCGACCGAACTCAAGAAGTAATTGTTGAAGGAGAGCACTCTGACAGTGTATCAGTCGATGCAGGACTACCTCAGGGAACCGCATTGGGCCCACTACTATTGCTGTTGCATATAAATGACCTTCCGAATGCAGTTTCATCACAAGTTTGTAATTTTGCCGATGACTGCTTCCTTTACCATGCCATCAAGTCAATTACAGATCAGCACATCCTACAACAAGATTTGCGTAACCTTCAGTCACTGGCTGACACCTGGGGTATGCAATTTAATGCAAAGAAGTGCTACATCCTACGATCAACCAGGAAAGCCAAGCCTTGTTCATATTTCTACGAAATTAATGGCCACACCCTCCTTGAAGCTGACTCACATCCAATCCTCGGAGTGACATTCTCAAACAACATGAAATGGGACACTCATCTCAGCGAAATTACTTCCAAAGCAAACAGTACCCTTGGATTAATTAAACGCAACCTCAAATATGCACCAAAATCACTGAAAGCCACGGCATACAAATCACTTGTTAGATCAAAGATAGAATATGGTTGTACCATCTGGGATCCCTACCTGAAGAAAAACATTGACAAAATTGAGATGATTCAATGACGTGCAGCATGATTTGTATGTAATGATTACCACAGAAACAGCAGTGTTACAGTCATGCTCATGACACTTAACTGGTCTAAACTACAAGACCGTCGAAACCAAAAACGTATCCAGACACTACAGAAAATATTGACAGGAAACAATGCTCTACCAAAGTACTAATTCATCACCATTAGGACCAACTCATCCACGCTGCAGAAACAACGTAAACTATCTGTCTACCACATATCAACAAAAAATAATTCCGGAACTCATACTTTCCGTGCACCATCATTGATTGGAATGCCTGCAGTCAGACCGAAATCGACACCATTTGAGTCGGGGTCGCAGCGCAAGAGGAGTCCAACTAAGCTCTCTCGCTCCCTACATTATTATACACATTGTGGTCAAACGCAGTATTTTATTCAGATTCAGATTCGGATTTAGTTGATGGATGGAGCGGTCACTCCTGACTCTGGTAGACTGTTCCAGTGGTTAGTCACTCTAATACTGAAGAAAAGCTTCCTAGTGTCTATGCTGAAATGTTGTTTCTGCACTTTGAAGCTGTGTCCTCTTGTCCTGTCACCTTTGTTGAGTGGTAGAATTGCTTCGAGGTCTACGTTGTACACATCATGTAGATATTTGTACACTTCTATTAGGTCACCCCACAAACATCTGTACACTAGGCTCGGCAGTTTGAGTGATTTGAGGGGCTCTTGGTATGGCATTTGCTTGAGTCCTGCAACAGATTGTGTGGCTCGACGTTGAACATCTTTCAGTAGTTGGATGTCTTTCTTGTAGAACGGAGACCATATGACATTGCGATATTCTAAGTGTGGTCTGGATAGGCTCTTATATACAAAAGGACAAATGTGCCAGGATCTATGTAGTCGAATGATCGTCTGATCTTGTCAACTAATCTGTTGGCCTTATTGGCTGCCTTTTCTACATGCTGATTGAATTTTAGAAAAGTGTCTACATACACTCCTAGGTCCTTCCCACACACGGTCTCCTCTAGTACAACTGACTGGTAACTTTCCTGCATGCTGTATTTGAATTTATCGATAGATCTGCCTCGGTGCATAACTTTGCATTTAGTACCATTAAAACGGAGCTACCATGTACCTGACCAGTCTTAAGCTATTCAAATATTTATGGAGTGCATCATATCTCACGTGTACAGCTTCGTGTTATCTACAAATAGACGGATCATGCTTTCTACTACTCCTGGTAGGTCATTAATGAAGCAGATGAAAAGTACTGGAATTCCGCTTAACACTGCAATCCAATTGGAGCATGATCCACTGCTGGATACTCGCTGCTTTCTGTTTCTTAGGAATGCCTGTATCAATCCCAGAGTATCGCCACTAATTCCATAGCTGTGGAGTTTTCTCAGTAGTAGTCTTTGGGGTGGAACAGTGTCAAACGCTTTGGCGAAATCAAGGTAGATGACATCGCAATCATAAGTTAGTTCTTAATTTTCTATTTTTTCTTATAATAATATAAGAATTCTTTGAACTAAAAATAATATATAATAATAAAATAATTCTTTGAAATGAATGAGGCTTTGACGTATTACACATGAAGCCTCATGTTTAAGAATGGGGAAGAATGTGGTGCTGGTGGTGTCCATTGATTATGGGTTCCGCATGCAGGGCATGCAACTTCCCGCCGTTTCTACCAATGGTCGGCAGTCGTACCTTGGAATCAGTATAGCACACATCTGCCGCCAGTTCCATGGGCCGATTCAGGACCCATTTTGGTTGAGTAACTTATTTTATGTAGCTATGTTACTACAACTGCATCACCATCGTCAACCGCTTTCATATAGGAATCTAGTGTGTCTATGAGCTGTGTGATGCAGGACCGGCCATTTAAGAAACTGTGTTGGTGGTTTGTCATGAAGCTGGACATGTGCTTTGTTAGTGCGTCTCGGATAAAGTATTCCATAAATTTGCACACGGCTGGTGTTAAGCTTACTGGTCTGTAATTGCATGCTGATGATTTGTTACCTTTCTTGAAGATTGGTGTGATCTGTTCATTTTTTCAGTCTTGCGCGAGTGTTCTTCCCAATGAGGGTCCTTGGGATTTTAACACTGCAAGTTTCTCAAATCTTTTTGCACATCAGTCTCTCTGATTCAGATTTGGTCCAATGTTTGACTGTTTCTTAAGTTACTGGCAAACTGTGGTATTCTACTGGTGTCCTCACACGTAAATTAACTTGTGAAATATGTATTCAGTTGTTCTGCCTTCTTCGTGTGAGTTTTTGCTGTTGTGCCATTGGCTCTTGTGACGTCTGCAATCTCGGTCTTTGTTTTTAGTTTGGATCTTACATAGACATAGAAGACTTTGGGGTTGGTTTTGGATTTCTTTGCAATTTCACGTTCAAATTCTCTCTTTGCTTTTCTCACCTCCCACTTCAGTTGGTTGCGGTATTTGGCATATTCCTTATAATGCTTCTCTTCTCCCATCTCTCTAAATTTGTCAAATGCTTGTCGTGTGTTTCCGAGTTTGTTTTTAATGCCGTCATTCATCCAGAGACTTCTTTTCGGTTTATTCTGTGAATGGCTATTACTTATGGTCTTGGGCGGAATACATCTATTGTCTGAGCTAAGAAATTCGGTTTTGATGACTATCCACGTTTGTTCGGTGTTCTTGCTTTCTAGCTTTGTATCCCAGTAAATTTTTGCCATGTCACTTATCATCTTATCGGAGTGGCCCTTGTCATTTATTTATTTAGTAATTTCTAGTCTTAGTTGGATTATCATCTGTGTAGCAATTAAGCTTGTATTCTAGGCAGCTGTGGTGGCTTTTCCCTAGTGGTGGTAAGTGCTGGATTTCTTCTAGCGTACTCTTTTCATTTGTCAAAACGAGGTCTAGAATAGTGGGTTGCTGAGTGTCTCCATAGTGCATAGGAGTTTGCACATGTGCATAGGAGTTTGCACATGTTGGTACAAGAAGCAGTCTCAAACGCAATCGAGGAACTTACTTGCAGAGCGATTTTCATCATGAGGTGAAGTCCCATCTCTCCAATTTACTTCTCTGTAGTTGAGGTCTCCCATTAGGAGGATATGGCTATGTTTAGACTGTGAAGCATGTTTTAACATGTTTCTTATGTTGGTGTCGTTAAGGATGGTGATCTATAAATGCATCCAAGTAGAATGCTGTCTGTCAAAAAGTTGTGTTTCTATCCATACAGATCAAAAGCTGAGGCTCGATTATGGTCAGCTCCATGAACTGCAGTAACCTATGTGACAGCATCCTCGTTCTAAGTAACTCTGTCCAGCCAAAGTGAATCAAGTCTTGTTCATGGAGTTGAACATATTTACATTTATCAACATTTTTAACATATTTACATGGTGAAGATTACTGGTGTTGTTTACTTTCTCCCTGGGTGTTTGTATGTCCGGACTATCCTTCTGTCCTTGGTGATAATCCATCCCACTCACATGTCTAAATGAAAGACGGATTTCGCGGATTCGACCTATAGAATGACAATCTGTGTAGAAATATGATTCAGATTCAAGTAGATTTATTTGTTGCTTATGTAGAATATCCAGACTACTAATGTTTTACAAGATCCATAACCATCTCATTGCAACCAGTATGCCTCTGATTCCAAAACACCGCCATGATCCTACGCGCACAGAAAATTCCCAGGCATACCAACTTTCTATGTCAACCAGTGACTATCACCGTCTGTCATTCTTCATGCATACAGCTAAGGATTAGAGCATCTTACCAGAGGAAACTGCTGTGACAATAACACTAGAGGCCTTCAGAAGTGCATTCTAGCACGTGTCATAGCTCACAAAACAACGCTAGATAGTCCGCTGGAACACATCGACAGGCAGCAGCACCCTTGCCTTGTGGCGCCTGAAGCACTGAGCTTCTTTAATTTGCTTTTAACCATATTCTGCATTGATCTTAGCTACATGCATACTCAAACACATGCACATTACACCAGAGTTTTCAATTCAATGAATAAGTTGGCACTTATA
Organism: Chaetoderma sp. LZ-2023a; assembly: GCA_034401795.1. Taxonomy (NCBI): domain Eukaryota; kingdom Metazoa; phylum Mollusca; class Caudofoveata; order Chaetodermatida; family Chaetodermatidae; genus Chaetoderma; species Chaetoderma sp. LZ-2023a. Next base: position 34,085,277 of record CM067364.1, on the reverse strand, counting down.
GTGGAGAAGAAGAGTATTTGTGAGTATGATCTTCACCTAACAACCGAGTCAATAACAAGCCAGCAGCTTATGTCTTGTAATTGATGATGATGATGATGATGATGAGAGAAATGTGAAATGCATACTAAATTTCCGTATGCTATGAAATCATTGCGGTCACCAGAGTGTTTACATATGAAAGTTTATATTTACACCGGCACAACATGTAGTATGAAAAAGGAATGAATTGAACACTTGCCTCTTGAAACAAAGCAATTCATCCACATCAACAATTTGAATGGAACCAAGACACCCACGTACAATAACTGCACATAGACAATGGCAACTATATACCACGAGACAAGGAGTCCATATATACAGCAAATTGTGAAAGCAGTTGGTACCTACTGGACAAACCTCATTGTGCAAGAGCTGAAAAGACTGTACAAACACTTGAGAAATATACACAGCCATGTAAACTGGAGATCTTTCATTTATCATTGGTCTGGGTGTTGTGGTTTCGTCTATAGGTTCTGAATGTTAATGTGTAAAACTAGTATATGGCACTATGATGGTCAGGGTTTGTTGGACAGATCCTAAACACATTTGGCTAGCTCTGATAGTAGTTTAAATTTGTATATGTGCAAGTATTGACTGCAGAACTGTCTTCCTACATTCCAATACACACCGCGTCATTACAAAATGGTTCTTCCTTGCTGAGTAGACGCAATGGGCCAGGTAGATCATGTCTGTAGTGCCATCTACTGGCCTGGAAGCTATACGTCCCTATAAGTATCCTTAGTTTCACAGGTTTATGTGCAACGCCACATACAGAGATGTAATGAGCATTCAGAATAGTGTGAGGACTATCTGGTGTGAATGGCAATTAAACTGTTTAAAGCTTTAGAGGGATCACATCTACTATTGTTTCGTTCCAGTGTTGTCTAATAGCTCTCTTGATAAGCGTTTTCCACCTCTCTTTTTTAATCGGTGAATCAAGGTACATCTCTATATCTTCCAAGTCATATTTCCAGAGAATTTTCTTCAGAGCAATGCGCTTTGGCTCTCTGTAGACTTGACGGCAAGTTGGTGCCTTGCTAGCTTCTTCTCCAGTGCAATTTCTGGAAGATTACATATATTACTGTACAGCATGAGTGCTTTCTGGTGGATTTGTGCCTCAAACGAAAGAATGCCAAAAAGGGCATATACTGCTAGATATACTGTATTTCTTGGTAGTGAAAGAAGCTGCTTTAGAAGCTTCTTTTGATATTTTTTCAAGTTTACATAGGTGTTCAGACTTGGGTAGTAATTAAGGGTTCGAATGAGAATCAGTGTAACATAGAGTTTGAATAGATGCGGTGTTGATACTGGGTCAAGTCCATTCTACCTGTTGAAACCAGCAGCAAAGAGACTATAGGCTGTCTGCCGGGTCTTCTTGGTATTATCTTCAACATTCTACTTTAGGGATGTTGTCTTTTTGATTCCAGGATGCATGCTTATTAACTCTTGAGGGTATCTTCTCATTGTGTAGGAGAAACACTGGGGAGGTTGTTATATTCCTCCTTTTGCTAGCTGGGTAAATTTACAAATCGACAGTCTTTGTAGGTTGCAGCTGGTAGTGCTCCATTCTTGTAAAGTCTGTGGAGATATTGATGAGGATCTGTGCACTGATTACATTAGAACGCATTAACGAGATGTCATCATCACACATCCCATTGTTGAACAATATATTCCCAATGCCTGCACCAATCTTAGCGGCTTCTAATCTGTGTAATAATGGATCTATGTGATGTTTATATAGATCTGTACTAAGGACTCCTCCGTATTTAACACATTTCTCTATGTCAGCAGATGCTAGTCTTTCAAAGTGCTGCTTGATGCCATCTGTAACCTCGTCAACTGAGGTTTCAGAGCACACATTTAGGTCGGTGATGAATACATTAATCATGCATCTCTGTTTGTTTACTAGGGTGTCGAACATTTTGGCATCAACTGCCTTGCCTCCAGAACGTTGGCTCGATATTTCATCCTGTATTGTTAATTCAGTTTTACAGCGTTTCCTAAAGTTACACTTACATATTCTCTTTTGGATAAGGAAGCAGCTATTGTCATCATTTGGCTTTCCTTCTTCGACTCAGGTTCTACTTGCACATCAAAGGTTCTTTAAGGCCTGAGTGATTTCCGTATTCCACACTTTGAGCTTTGGTTTGCAATCAAAGCTCTTCTTTATGGGAGACGATTTTGGGGAGGAAGTTAACATCGGGTTGCACAGTGCCTTTACTGCTTCACATGTCTGAACATTTTCCTCTTGTATTCAACTAGCTTGTATGCGCCTTACTCCAGCATTGCCCAGGGGGGATACAACAATTTATCAGGATTTGCAGTTAATTCTTTTTGATAATAGGCCCTAGCGCTTATCACGAGTGCAGGTTGAGTTATTCATGTTACACTGTACCATCGTTTTAACTGAGTAATGATCAGAAGTGTTGTTGGAGATGTCAGTTAACAGACCAGTAGTGCAGGACCTATGACAATTTGCAAAATCCAATTTCTCACAGTTCATAGCTCGAAATCATGCAATTCTATCCTGAGGTCTTTCCGGACTTCTTTCTCTGATTCTGGTTTCTTCTCACAATTACAATTATCCCAGTACTTTGTGACATATACAGACCTGTGGCATCTGTCAGATTAAACTCATTCTCTCTGATGGGCCAACTTCTGTCTGTGGTTAACAGGTCCAGTCTCCCATCTGGATCAGACATACTTATGGCTACAGGCCCGTCTTACAGCTCAATGACTAGTCAAAAGGGTCTTTGTTTCAGTTCTAGATATTCCCACCCTCACCACCCCCAGGATCTGAGAAGGCATTCCAGGATACTCTTCCAGACTTATGCACCATCCGTAGGTGACTCAGTTCTAGCCGGGAGAGTGGGACTATGATAGAGCACAGGAAGTCGAGAACGGTTTCATGAGTCTAAAGGAGTGTTCACTTGGGTGTTTCAGATACGCGCTCTGCTACTATTCCTGCAGCTATTACAGGACAAATAGGTGTATGTCCTCCCCTTAGAGACTTATCTATCGGGTTCCTCAGAAGTGGACCCTTGGTAATGGCTAGGCAGAGATCGAGAAGAAGGCTTCATTGATCCTTCATCAGAACAGAGCTGCTCGCATGAGGTAAATGTAGAAGAGTTTGGTCTGAAACTTCCCAGACGATACAAGGTAAAGACACGTACGGTGAGGGGAATGGACCTTTCCATTTTTAGCTATGCCCCGCCCATCACTAGCTAAGCTCCACCCACACCTAGCTATGTTGGGATTGCTCGATCCCCAAATGCCCTAGCTATCAATTTCCTGAAGACTATACAGGGAAGCTGTTGAACATTTTGTAACTAATTTAACTGGGTGCTGCAGCAGCTGCTTATGGCAGCAACAGCGCCCAGTCAAATTAGTTTCCAAATATTCAACAGAATATTGATTAAATAGTAAAAGCAAACAATTTGTACAATGCATAGACCGTTTAATAGGTCAATTTGCAGTCTGTAAAGTCTAATCAGACCTATATTAATTTAGCTGTTGCACTACTATTCTCCAATAACATTTCTCACTTTCAGCGCAATAAATTATTGCTACTGTATAATTATAATTCTATTGCTAAATTTAGAATAGTTTCTCATATTTTGTTCCACTAATTTCATTACACGTTGGGAAGAAGGAATTGGACCGACAAAGACGAAAACTCAGTGTATATTATGGCTCTTGATTCGGTTATCTTTCAGCACCCAGACTTCCATGTCAAACACTTTATCTTCGCTTCTTAACTCTCAGCCTGCGGAATTTCTGCAGACTATATTTTCCACAAGGTTTAACTCGGGATATGCTGAATATTTTGAAAATAATTTGACTGAAAGTTGTTGGTAGCCACCAACAACTTTTAGGCAAATTGTTTTCAAAATATTCAGCAAGTCCAAAATTATTTCCCATTGAAATTATTGTCTGGTGGCCTACAGCAGTCAGACGGTTTTCAATCTTTCAGAAATATATCAATATTTAGCTTGACCACGAAGTGTGATGGGACTAGTATGATTGCGTGCATGTGCGTGCACGTATGTGGGTGCGTGCGTGGACATTATATATATATATATATATATATATATATATATATATATATATATATATATATATATATAGGCAGTAACAGCAACCAGTCAAATTAGTTTCAAAATATCCAACAGATTACCTGTATAGTTTTCTGGAAATTGATAGTCAGGGATCGATCATCACGGGCAAAGTGTGGGTGGAGCTTACCTAAAGATGGGCGGGGCATAGCTAAAACTGGATTCCTCCATTGTTAGTACAATTTTGAACACAATGTAAGAAATGTTCTGTTAAATATTTTTAACAGTTTATTTTAATTTTAATTTGGAAACACATTAAGCTTTTTCTGACCCATATTGCAATTCAAGTGAACAGATCTTGATGAAACTTGGGTGGAGTGTTGTCCTTGGTGGCCTGAAAAAGGTTAGTGATCTTGGGGTTAAAATGTTAGAGGTAAGTGGGTCGGATGACAAGACTTAGAATGGACCTTTCGATTTTTAGCTATGCCCCACCCATCTCTAGCTCAGCTCCACCCACACTTCGCTCGTGTTGGGATCGATCGATCGATCTCTGAACTCCCTGACTATCAATTTCCAGAAAACTTTCCAGGTAAGCTATTGAATATTTCAAAACTTTGATTGGACGCTGTTGATGTCCATGGCAGCAACAGTGTCCAATCAAATTAGTTTCAAAATATTCAACATGTTTATTAAATAGTAGACATACAATTCGTACACCGTATCGGACTATTAAGAGTTAAAGACAGGCCAAATAGAATCATTTATGATGTAATGATTATGATGTCATCCTACACGCCGCTGAGATGATTATGACGTCATATGCCGCTAGATTGATAGACATATACTCTGGAAAGCCCAATTCTCTTGTAGGCCCGTTGGGAACAAGATGTCAACAGGGACTGTATCGCTCACCTGAAACATTGGCATTTCAACTGGAAAGACAGCATACCAAAGTTGCAACAATTTCTGTCGAGTGTGTCAAATCCAGGGTGAAAACTCATTCAGAATCATTTTGTGTATAATTTTATATTTTATTAACTTAAAATAGTGCTGGTTATAATTTTGCACGAATATATACAAATAAAACCAGCGATATATTATTAATAATATTATTATTATTTTATGATAACAAATTTTATGTGATGATAAATCTTCTGGATATTCAGTTGTCAATGAAACAAAATAAATATTTACGATTAACGGCGTCACGTAACAGACAAGTTAAAGCTGATTAATTAAACAAATACCTGCAGCTAACACCAGAGAATGCTATTTCATAAACAATGTTTAATAGTTACAAACTATATGCCATGGATTAAAAGTATGAATCAACGTTTTATTTTTAGCTATGCAGGTGATAGTATATCCTATTATAATATACGACTCGAAAATAACATAACATTTTTCCAAAACAAAATAAAACGTGCTGTTGAATAGTCTGAACATAATTTGATTGGAAGATATTGCTGCCTAAGGCAGCAATATCTTCCAATCCAATTATGTTCAAAATATTCAACAGAAAATTTTTTATATCTGAGCTGTCCTGTAACCAAGGGATCTAGGATGAAATGTGCTAATTGATTTTAAAGAAAGTAAATCGGCACAAAATCAGACTGGGTCTATGTAACGCTACAATTACGGTACATAAAACCTATGTATAATGAACACTGAATTGTAAGGGCACACGGCGCCACTATAGACATAACACGAGATAACATGCCTAAAAATATCTTAATGTTTGATGAAATCGACATTTGCAGTTTATCCATCAATCATATGACATCATCGTCGTAATCAACTATATGATGTGTAGGATGATGTTGTACTCAATTAAATCATTTATGACATAGATAAGTTCATCACGAACACTTATTTGATGACGGAATAAGCATTATTGTATAAATTGTATGTCTTTAGTATTTAATAAACATGCTGTGGAATATTTTGAAACTAATTTGGCTGGGCGCTGTTGCTGCCGTAGGCAACCCAGTCAAATTACTTTCAAAATATTCAACAGCTTACCTGTATAGATTTCTGGAAATTGATAGAGCAGCAAGCTGTTAAATGATTTGAAATTACTGTGACTGAAAGGTGCTGTCTGGGAAAGCACAATTTCCAGTAAGTGATTTGAAAATATTTTCCCCTAAATCTTTTAAATGCGTAATTTTCTAAAACTTTGCGTTGTAAAAAATTAAATTTTTAGTCGATTTGAGACATAATTAAAATTGTGTACCACACTTTTAAATTTAAGCTTAATTAACTCCTTTCATTTTGTCAAGGTGGGATATAGATATGATGAATTGAAAACATAATCAAATTGATGATAATCAATTTATATAGTTAATTACTTTGAGAAGGGGAAGATAGCATTCATGTGTGTGTGTGTGTGTGTGTGTGCGTGCATGCCAGCATGTGTGTGTGTTCATGCGTGTGTGTGTGTGTGTGTGTGTGCGTGCATGCCAGCATGTGTGTGTTCATGCGTGTGTGTGTGTGTGTGTGTGTGTGTGTGTGTGTGTGTGTGCGTGCATGCGTGCACGAACATGGGTCCGAAGCTGTATCTAAAAACTGCTGACCAGACATGGCTCAAATTTTAATACATCAAAAGAGCTTAGTGTAAACTATGAAATCCAGACTTTGGTCGTGATCCGAAAACAAAAACAGGATCTGGATCAGATCAAATTCTGACTTTATGGATAACTCGGATACTTCTCGTTCAATTTGACTCAAACTTTAACACAAGAAATGGTGTGACCATATAATAGCAGTCCATAACTTTAGGTGTGATCCGAAACAATCGATGTGACAACGATGGGAAGGGGAGGGTCTGCAATCTGTGATAGCTTAATTTGATTTGTTAATACTGGAATTAATCCATCTTGTGTCGCCAGCACCTCAAAGCATTCAAAATACTACTTGGTATATCAATTAAACATTTTGATTGTTAATATTTTTCAAGATATTTTAATTTTAGAAGACTTTTTGTAAAATTACCACTCAATTTTTTTTCGCGGGCTTGATCATTAAATTACTGGTACAGAAAATTAAAGTTTGTACTTAGCCTGTGTCTATCTGGAGGCAGAGAGAAGAGTATTTTTGTAAATTTATCACTAGAATGACTGGCTCAGTTACCGAGCCAGTCATTCTAGTGGTAAATATTCAAAAACACTCTTCTCTAGGCCTTTCAAATAGCCATGTCTGAAGACTATGCAAAGGGTTAAGTTGACGCAAGAGGGGTTAATTAGTCTACCTCAACTCAATGCATGGATTATTTTGTATACAAAGTAACAATAACTTAATAATAATTGCACACTTATTCGCATAATCTCATGGATAAATAAATAACAATATCTTCGGCAAGATGCAAGGGAGATCACTCATGGTAAAAAATAACCAAGGAAAATGTGCATTTGAAAGTTTTTCCGCTAATTATTATATTACATATCACAGTAAAACCTGTCTCGACTCTTTCACAGATAAATCCGTGACAAATTATATTCTTAGTGATATAAAACTTTTCCGTTGAATATTTTGAAATTAATTTGACTGGGAGCCGTTGCTGCATCAGACAGCAATGGCTTACAGTTAAATGAATTTAAAAATATTCAATAGTTTTCTAACATGGTAGTGTTGAAATTGAGATATGAGGAATTCATTGGTGAAATGGTTAACTGTCGCAAACTCAGTGATCAGAAATTTAAAAAGATTTCTGATGTAGAAGTAAGGAATATGCTGTTGTATATTTTGAAACTAATTTGACTGGAAACTGCTGGTGTTGTTGAGTGCAAACATCAGATTCTCCAATGGAAGAATCCAGTTTTAGCTATGCCTCTCCCTTCTCTAGCTAATCTTAACACTTTGACTGTGTTGGGATCGATTGATCCTTGCACTCTCTGAATCTCAAACTATACAGGTAAGCTGTTGAATATTTTGAACCTAATTTGACTGGGAGCTCCCCGTCAAATTATTTCAAAATATTCACCAGGAGTTAGTGAGGAACTTGATTATGACATCAGCCTACATGCCACATTGATTATGACGTCATATGAATGATGGATAATTCTAAGCTTGCTTTAGTAGCGAGAAGATGGTGTTGTCCCATAAGAAACATAAGTCTTATCTAACAGGTGTATTTGTATTAGACAAATCGTTTCAAAATAACATTTTCCTTTCCCCCAATATTTATAAATCCTGAGTTATCTCCCCTGAAACCTATCAAAACTAAAATAAATAACTCTTTTATTGCTGAATTATTGCGTCGCGTAATAGGTATATAAGCATAACTCATTAACCCTTTAACAGATGAATTGGTTCACGAAAATCTAAATTTGCCTACCAACAGACTATTTAAAAAAATTTATTACTGGACTGGCAGTGAGGCAGTTATTTCAGTGGTAAATTAAAAAAATACCTGTAGTCTTGCCTTGGTCTGCATTTGAAGTTTTCTATGTTCACGTCAGAAGCCATTTTTGGACACTAAACGTTTAACACTCAAACAGGCCTAACGTACCTTCTGTAGTTGCCTGGAGAATTGTCGATTTACAGACCAAGAGAAAGATATTTTCAAAAATAATCTTTCTTTGGTCTGCAAATCTTTTCTCGAACAAATTTGAGGATAATAACTCTTAATTTGGTTAAATAAATAAATCTATATTCTATTATTGCTGCAGTATGGATAAGCACACAGACGATATGACAAGATGGTAACAGAGGTGTACTGTACCAAGATCAGTTACCTTCCTTTTTTCTACATTCCCAGATGCACATTGTTTGAATGGAGATCATACTTCAATGGTGAAGCGGAAACAAAAATGGCTTATGCCCATGTTCTTGAGAGATTGCCATTTGCAGACCAAGAGCAGAATATTTTCAAGAATTTACCACTAGAATGGCTGGCACAATAATAAATCTAGTCATCATAGTGGTTTATTTTCAAATATAGCCTTCTCTCTGCTTGCAAATAGGTACATATGTAGTGACTAGAGGAAAAGTATAATATTTTAAAACGAAATGTTTGGTTTACTATTTTCGTATTATGATTTGACAATGATTCATGTTTTTTATTATTCTAACGAAAGCACTTCAACCGACGCCACTTCAACTGACATAACTTCAAGTTATGTCACATCAACTGACATCACTTCAAATGTCATCGCTTTAACTGACGTTACTTCAACCGAGGTGACCTCAACTGCAGTTAGTTCAACTGATGCTACGATCAAAAGATGTTACATATAGGAGTTTTTAAAGTCATAACATATCTCACAAGTAACTCTTTAACCCGTTCATGCCAAAGCCGGTAAAAATCGGCCTCTGTATTTGTATAGTGGAATGTCCATTTGCAGGCTAAAGGAATACTATTTTTTGAAAATTTACCACTGGAATGACTGGCTCGGTTATCGAGCCAGTCATTCTAGTGGTAAATTTTCAAAAATAGTCTTCTCTTGGCCTGCAAATGGATGTGTAATAAGCAAATATTTTGATGTTGTGGACCAAGTTTAGTCACTGCACGGTTATTGGGTCGTGATTTGTTAGGATAATTTGCTTAGTAAATATCCATTTTGCAGGTCAAGTCATTCCTGTGGAAAATTTCCAAAAATACTATTTTCTTGGTCTACAAATGCACATTTCTCAAGAATACTGCTGAGGCTTGGTTTTGGTCAGCTTGACCTAGGGTTTGAACAGCACCTATCTATAACAACTAATCAATAATGTACCAGAAGGTGGTCACATAAGACAGGTTTTACTGTACTGGTTACTGACCAAGTGTGGGCAAAGATTGCATCTGCATTGGTCGTAGTAAATGTTCATTTGCCAATCAAGAGACAAATATCTAAAAAATTTAACCACTGCCTGTCATTCCAGTGGTAAATTTTCAAACGTAATCTCGTGTCCTGCAAAGTAAAAATGGAAATTTTCTTTAAGAGATTTGATGTTTGAACCTTTAATAGTTAAATTTGGTCAAGAAAATCAAAATATGTGCTCATTGAATGGTCTATTTGCAGGCCAGGAGAAGACTATTTTTGAAAATTTATGACTGGAATGACTGGCTTGGTTATCGAGCCAGTCATTCCAGTGATAAATTAAAAAAAACCAATTTTTTCTTGTCCTGCAAATGGACATTGCTGAAGACCACTGCAGAGGCCAGTGTTGGACGGCTCGGTCACGAAAGGGTTGAAGGGTTCAATGAGTGAGTTTAGGATGAAAAGCGTCAATGACAAGACAAATACACACTTTTTTCACAGGACAATCAAACACACAGACCACAGGTAAACTTCTGGAATGGTTTAGATTTTTAGGTTTTAACAAAATCAATAACAAGGCAACCCTTTCACCGATAAATTCACCTGTATCTCAACCGCATGGTAACCATACTGGAAAGCCGTTTCATATTTTGAAATTAATATGACTGGAAGCTGTTGCTGCCTTAGGCAGCATCAGCTTCCAGTCATATTAATTTCAAAATATGAAACAGAATATGCTATACATTGTAAAAAAAACAACTTTCTCAGGGATTTGTCAGTGAAAGAGTTAACAAATGAATTAAATTAGCGAAGATAACAATGACTTCCAGTAAAAATGTTTTCAAAATAATCAGCCAGATACTTACTACCTTGTATCTAGCTGCTATTATCTAGGTGTAAACCGTTAAAAAGTCGGCTGAGCACGCAAGTGGAAGCAGACTCTAAACCCTTACCTATACGTATACCTATAAACCGAATGAACATGGCCAACTTGCAATGAGTGTGGGGATGAACCAACAAGTTATACAGGTCTGTTTACAATGTATGGAAATCAAATTATGATATCGGCCCAGAACAATCCAGGCAACATTCGACATTCCGAGTATGCAGAATTCTTCTTATAATATACTATAAAACAAATTAACTTAATAATTATCATTGATAATTGGCATGCTGTCACTCAAACTGTCAAGGGGAGACAACTCACTATCACAACTGAAAACATCCATTAACAGGAATAGTATAAATATTTTATAAAAGATTCACCCGGGTTACAAACTCTTAACCCTTTACTCCTCAAATTTATTCAAGATATTTTTAATTTTCTGTTAGAAAATGTCCATTTGCAGATGAAGAGAAGACTATTTTTTGAAAATTTATAATTGGAATGACTGGCTCGATAACCGATGTCTTACCAATGATAAATTTTTGAAAATAGTCTTCTGCCTGCAAATAGATATTTTCTAAGACCAGTCCTGAAGCTGTTTTTGAGCAGGTTGAATGTTAAAGGGTTAAATAAATTCTGTTCATGGTATTCAGTTGAGAAAATATATTAACGAAGCAGGATACTTTCACATTTCTCTCACACCTTCAAATAAAGATATGAGTGCCTTGATCCTTCAATGGCACCACATAGCCTCACTGTAGTTTGACAATGTGTTGTAGCATCAAAAAGATACAGGGAAGATGTTGAAATGTTGAAGATTTTGAAACTAATTGGACTGTAAGTAATTTGATGTATCCGATCATTGATGACATCACTAGTTATTGACTTAAACCTTTAACGTAACCAAACTTTGCCGTCTTCCTGAGAAATATCCAGCTGTAGGTCAACAGACGACTATTGCTTAAAATTTGTAGCACCGCAATGAGTGGCTTGGTAACCGAGCCGGTCATTCCACCGGAAAATTGTCCAAAAATTGTCTTCTCTTGGTCTGGAAATTGACATTTTCTATGAGAAAATCGAAATTTTCTTGAACAAATTTGAGAGATAAACATTAACCCTTTAATGGTCAGATTTGGTCAAGAAACCTTAACTATCTGCTTATTGAATGCCCATTTACATGTCAAGAGAATACGATTTTTTTAAATTTGCCACTGGAATGACTGGCTCGATAATCGAGCCAGTCATTCCAGTGGCAAATTTTCAAAACTTGTATTCTTTTGTCCTTTTAATGTACATTCCACAAGACAATAGCCTAGGTCGGTTTTGCACGGCGTGGCCATTAAAGGGTTAAAGACATGCTACCAACCCCGATCTGGAATCTATACATCATAATCTTTCAATACAACACAACATCTGATATGTATTGCATATCCCTATAACTGGTAAAATATTTTTTAAATATTTATTATATGCCTATAAATGGATATTTTCTAAAAGTGTGAGTTACCTTCCCTAGGATTCTTGAGTCAAACAAGGGGGCTATATTTTAAAACACGTTCACGATATATCCACACGATCAATCGGCATCATTAGATTTTAACACGGGCAAGGTTCCGTTTGTTTTAATGTTACCCGTAAGAGCTTCTTCTAATAAAGATTTTGGCGCCCGTTTTTCACTAATAGCATCTTTCTCTGTTTCATTTATAACAGTGTCCGATGACTCGACAGCTAAGGGTGTGTTATTTTTTTCATCTACGATCACATCCTCATCATCATCATCTTCATCATCATCATCGTCTTCATCATCATCATCATCATGTAACTGTTTCATTCCCTTTAATTCCTCCGCGAAATCTGACATTCCGTATTGTTGTGCGAATCGCAATCCCTCTTCAAAGAGTGTGTCTTGTGAAAAGATGGAAGAGCGTTGAACGTTCTTAAATAGAGTCATGGTGTAAGAGTCAGGTTTATTATTGCCAGGCTCGCCTGAAGGAGTTGGCTGCTGTGGTGACGAGGAACCACTGGCAACATTTGGAGGTGAATCTGAAATTAAAATATAGATCATCAAGAAACATTTGCAAATGTGTGCTATGACTTCTAGTCAATAACAACTCAAAAACTAGATTGATCAGTCAATGACGCGTCATCCCAAATCCCCACATTCACCGCTTTGAACTTTTGACCACCAACCACCATCTTCTTCCCTTCCTCCTCACAACCCACCCCGGGGTCGGAGCCAAATGTAAATGTCCTTTTGCACTCCACAATCATGAGTAACGCACATACCTAATTTGGTTGAATTTCGTCCTACAGTGACAGAATCAATTTTATGACATTTTGACACCCATCCCCTGCCCCAGAGGTGGGGCCAAATGTACATATGCTCATCCGCTCCACATTGATATGGGTAACTCATATACTAAATTTGGTTGAATACCGTCCAATGTTTTCGGACGAGTTGTATTACAATCAATTGCTTCAAACTTGGCCAACAACCCCACCCACCCCTGGGGGGTGGGACCAAATGTAAATGGCCGCTTGCATTCCGCAATCATATGGTAACTCACATATCAAATTTATTTGAGTTCCATCTAATGGTTTAACCTCCACACACACACACACCCCCACACACCCCTGGGCTCGGAGCCAAATGTAGATATTGTCTTCCAAAGTGGAATCATATAGGTAAGCCACATACCACATTTGGTTGAATTCCACCAAATGGTTTGGGAGGAAATAGCGTGACGAACAAATGGACGGAGGCGATTACAATATCCCCGACGGGTTTTTTTTTAAACGGGATAAAAAGAGGCCCAAGACACACATATCATTCACCTGGAACATTGGCATTTCAACTACATATAGAGCCCCTTACATTTTTTGCAAGAAATTCACCAGCTCTTGCCAGAAACACATAAATTTAAGTTTTAAACATACAAATTGTGGCCCGGCATTTTAAAAGTAATATTTTAAACAGATTCCAGGACATTTTTGAAAATTCAAGACGGCCACTGAAAATAAATGGGGCAAGGGCCATATTGCTTAACAAGCTGATGAGGAACTGTGTACATTAATTAATGCTCAAGTACCATTGGTCCATCAGGCAAGCATAACTGTTGTCATAGACCAATGGCGCTATGGTCTTTATAACGATTGACCGATGAGACAATCATCCTCACAACTAATACAAAAATATTGATGTTCTTGACACCATTGATCAATGGAAAAAGCACCATTGCCCAATGCAGCAGCCATCTCGGAAGAGGAAACGGAAGAATATTGGCATCATTGACATTATTGACCAATGCGAAAAGTACCATTGATCAATGGGGCAGTCCAATGGTTCAAGTGTCACAACACTGACATTTACCAAAGGGGCGATGGTGCGGTCACAGTAAAAATTTGGATGAGGAAATGCAAGAATATTGGCATGATTGACTAACGGGAAAAGTACCAAATGTTGATCAATGGGGCAGCTATCCCAGACACTATTTTTAAATGATTAAAGTGTACTAAAGGAACAATTCTGCCAAATCTTATTATATTCCATTAACATTTCACAAAATGTGACACGGTTAGGATTCAATACTTAAAACACCTTAAAGAGACAGAGTTATGGCCATTATTTCAAGTCATGGCCTACATATTCATAGGGCAAATAGATAGGACCGTATCTGCTACATTTTTGTTTTTAATCCATCAACAATTGATGAAACAAATGTACTTTAACCATAACCTACAGATTTTAGCTGAAATTGAGGGATTATAGCTAGAAACTGAGAGGTCATAGCTAGAAACTGAGGGGTCATAGCTAGAAACTGAGGGGGCATAGCTAGAAACTGAGGGGTCATAGCTAGAAACTGAGGGGGGCATAGCTAGAAACTGAGGGGGCATAGCTAGAAACTGAGGGGTCATAGCTAGAAACTGAGGGGGGCATAGCTAGAAACTGAGGGGGCATAGCTAGAAACTGAGGGGGGATAGCTAGAAACTGAGGGGGCATAGCTAGAAACTGAGGGGTCATAGCTAGAAACTGAGGGATCATAGCTAGAAACTGAGGGATCATAGCTAGAAACTGAGGGGTTAGAGATGGAAACTGAGGGGTCATAGCTAGAAACTGAGGGGTTAGAGCTAGAAACTGAGGGGGTCATAGCTAGAAACTGAGGGGTTAGAGCTAGAAACTGAGGGGTTAGAGCTAGAAACTGAGAGGGTCATAGCTAGAAACTGAGGGGGAATAGCTAGAAACTGAGGGGTCATAGCTAGAAACTGAGGGGTCATAGCTAGAAACTGAGGGATCATAGCTAGAAACTGAGGGGTTGGAGCTAGAAACTGAGGGGTCATAGCTAGAAACTGAGGGGTCATAGTTAGAAACTGAGGGGGTCATAGCTAGAAACTGAGGGGTTAGAGCTAGAAACTGAGGGGGTCATAGCTAGAAACTGAGGGGTTAGAGCTAGAAACCGAGGGATCATAGCTAGAAACTGAGGGGGCATAGCTAGAAACTGAGGTCATAGCTAGAAACTGAGGGGTTAGAGCTAGAAACAGGGATCATAGCTAGAAACTGAGGGGTTATAGCTAGAAACTGAGGGGTTAGAGCTAGAAACTGAGGGATCATAGCTAGAAACTGAGGGGTCATAGCTAGAAACTGAGGGGGCATAGCTAGAAACTGAGGGGTCATAGCTAGAAACTGAGGTGTCATAGCTAGAAACTGAGGGGGCATAGCTAGAAACTGAGGGATCATAGCTAGAAACTGAGGGGGCATAGCTAGAAACTGAGAGGTCATAGCTAGAAACTGAGGGGTCATAGCTAGAAACTGAGGGGTCATAGCTAGAAACTGAGGGGTCATAGCTAGAAACTGAGGGGTATAGCTAGAAACTGAGTGATCATAGCTAGAAACTGAGGGATCATAGCTAGAAACTGAGGGGGTCATAGCTAGAAACTGAGGGGTTAGGGCTAGAAACTGACAGGGTCATAGCTAGAAACTGAGGGATCATAGCTAGAAACTGAGGGGCATAGCTAGAAACTGAGGGGTCATAGCTAGAAACTGAGGGGTTAGAGCTAGAAACTGAGGGGGTCATAGCTAGAAACTGAGGGGTCATAGCTAGAAACCGAGGGATCATAGCTAGAAACTGAGGGATCATAGCTAGAAACTGAGGGGTCATAGCTTGAAACTGAGGGGTCATAGCTAGAAACTGAGGGATCATAGCTAGAAACTGAGGGGTCATAGCTAGAAACTGAGGGGTCATAGCTAGAAACTGAGGGGTTAGGCTAGAAACTGAGGGATCATAGCTATAAACTGAGGGGTCATAGCTAGAAACTGAGGGGGTCATAGCTAGAAACTGAGGGGTTAGAGCTAGAAACTGAGGGGTCATAGCTAGAAACTGAGGGGTCATAGCTAGAAACTGAGGGGTTAGAGCTAGAAACTGAGGGATCATAGCTAGAAACTGAGGGGGCATAGCTAGAAACTGAGGGGTCATAGCTAGAAACTGAGGGATCATAGCTAGAAACTGAGGGATCATAGCTAGAAACTGAGGGGGCATAGCTAGAAACTGAGGGGGCATAGCTAGAAACTGAGGGATCATAGCTAGAAACAGAGGGATCATAGCTAGAAACTGAGGGATCATAGCTAGAAACTGAGGGGTCATAGCTAGAAACTGAGGGGGGGTCATAGCTAGAGACTGAGGGGGTCATAGCTAGAAACTGAGGGATCATAGCTAGAAACTGAGGGGTCATAGCTAGAAACTGAGGGGGCATAGCTAGAAACTGAGGGGGCATAGCTAGAAACTGAGGGATCATAGCTAGCAACTGAGGGGTTAGAGCTAGAAACTGAGGGGATCATAGCTAGAAACTGAGGGATCATAGCTGGAAACTGAGGGGGCATAGCTGGAAACTGAGGGGGCATAGCTAGAAACTGAGGGGGGCATAGCTAGAAACTGAGGGGCATAGCTTATAACTGAGGGGGACAGAGCTAGAAATTGAGGGGACAGAGCTAGAAATGGATCCCTCTATTGGCCATCGGCTATAAGTGCCTGATTGGCACAGGTTTGCCATGTGGTGAATGAAAACATTTTATTCAGCATTTGACATTGTTATCCACATCCCTTACTCGAACTACCCACTTAACACTCATATCAGCCAAAACGGGCTTCTGCAGAGGTCTTGAGAAACGCCCATTTGCAGACCAAGGAAGACTACTTTTGAATATTTATCTCTGGAATGACTGGCTCGATAACTGAGCCAGTCATTCTAGTAATAAATTTTCAAAAATCATTTTCTCTTGGTCTGCAAATGAACATTTTCTATGAGAAAATTCTAATTTTCTTGAATAAATTTGAGGGTTAAACGGCTAAAAGAAATGATGTGCACATTATGGTGTAGCGTGTACTTCTCGGGTAACAAGCTAAACTCGGCTCATGTGCTTTGTAATACGATTCTAAATTTACTTACCTGCTTCATAAAAGTCATTGCCATTCTGTCTGGATAGCATATACCTGAGAAATGAACATGATAGGTGTAAATCATCATCATCATCATATAAATGACGTAATTAACACTCAGGTAAAACACTACAGGGTCAGTAGAAGACTGACCGGTTACGTAGAAATCAATTTTGGAAAGAATTTTGTTGAAAGATGTTGTTTACAAAAACATTATTTTCAAAAACATAAACAAGTGGGACACACTATAGTTGCGACTTCGGTAACCTTTCCAGAAATTTGTAGCCAGTAATGATTTAATAACCCTTTAACCCACAAATTTGTTCAGGAAAATTTGAATTTTCTTATAGAAAATGTCTATTTGCAGACCAAAAAGACTATTTTTGACATTTTACCATTGGAATGACTGGCTCGGTTATCGAGCCAATCATTCTAGTGATAAATTTTCTAAAATAGTCTTCCTTGGTCTGCAAATGGACATTTCTCAAGACCGCTGCAGAAAACATTTTTGGCTGATATGAGTGTTAAAGGGTATGAGCATTGCTTTCGCTTTGTACTCGCCAATCACAACTATAGATTGTATATCTAAGACCAAATATGACATCTTAAAGGAAGAGTCTAGATTTCCAAACATTACACATAGATCCCATCTGTTTATTGACTCAGGATAACCTAAACAATTGACGCCATATATCATAGTTACAGGTAGGACAAAATTACATGACAATTACATCCCACCCTTGCGATGGCAACCAGTATTGTGGATGGCAGGATGTATGGGTGGGCACATGTTCAGCAAGACATATGGATTGAATGACAAAAAATAATAGGCTTATTCCTAACACTTTGGTCAATGGAGGATTCCAGTTTCTCAGTCAATACTACTATGTCACAATCAACTATGTGACATGTAGGCTGACTTCATAATTAATTACGTCATGAATGACAAAACTAAGTTCATCACGAAGGCTTAATTTATGACAGACTAAGCATTGTTGTACGAATTACATGTCTTTATTATTTAATAAACATGCTGTTGAATATTTTGAATTAGTTTCAAAATATTCAACAGCTTACCTGTATAGTTTTCTGGAAACATGTGGGTGGAGCTTAGCTAGAGATGGGCGGGGCAGAGCTAAAACTGGATTCATCAATTCCATGAAGTTTTATCAATGTACTCCAAGTAGAAGCTAATTTATCAATGAAAAAATCTATATGCATGCACATGCGCACATGGTCTGCACTCATTGAAATTAATTTGACTTGAAGCCATTGCAAGTTATATTTTTATATTGAGATTCCAGGGCTAAAGTTTAATCTATTGCTAAGTTCATCTGGAATGAAAATTCCTTTGGTGACGAAGCATTCGGCATCAATGTCATAAGAGTTAAATTAACATTGCTGGCCCAAATCTGTTGCTGTCTGGTGTTAAATCTGATACAGATCAAGGGAGATAATTCTAATTAAAATTACTAAGCATCTAGAGTTATTTCCCTTGAATGCAACAAATTTGGAGAATAACGCAGAGATAAGGTTGACAAGAAATTGAGATGATGTCGAGACTTACATGAATTTGGATAAGAATTTTTCTCTGGCTATTCTTACTTGAACAAAACTATTGTTTTTACTCCAATGCCAAGTACCTAATGTAGCTATAGTGTAAATAGAACCCGAAGCACTTAATCCTTTCACCAATGAATTCCCTATATTTCATTTTCAAGGCACCATACAGAAAAACATTAATATTCTGAAATTAATTTGAATGGAAGACATTGCTGCCTTAGCCTTAGGCAGCAATGGCTTCCAGTCAAATCAATTTCAAAATATTCACCACAATAAGTTTTATATCGTAAAAAATATACCTTTTTCAGGGATTTGTCGGTGAAAGGGTTAAGAACAGAAGGGGGTGGGGGTATATAAGCATGGTACATATTTAGTGTCAAATGTTGCTTTCTGATTGGTCTATTGCTTAATTTATGGAAGATCACATTTGTGAAAGCAGCCCCTGAAATGTTAAAAGCAGTGCTACGTGCCGCCAACTAATGTACTATTTGACCATTCTAAAAACATACCAAGAGCAAATGTCCTGCCTGTCTCATGTTTGTTACAGTGTCCTTGACCTTTGACCTTGTGATCTCAAATGTTATCATGCTGCTTCCAAACATTATAGGTAACCATGTATCCAAGGTGACGGTAGCTCCAATAGGATTAACGAGCAGAGGTTAAATAGTAACGTCAGAATGACTGACCTTTAACCTAGTGACCTTACTATCAGCACACTTCCATCTTATGGTTTCGGGAACCAAGTGTCCATGTTTAGTTCTGGTAGTATTAAGTAATTCTGAAATATAAATGTAAATGATTTGCTAAACGCATGTTCAATTTAACGTTGAAAAAGCAGAGGTCAAATTAGCAATGTCAAAATGACCTTGAACTTTACATCTTTTAATTTAATTTGAAATTTTAAAATCTTGACATCAGTGGTAACGGCTAAGAGGAAAAAGATATGCTTCACAATTTGATTAGATAATATTTGACTTATTAGCCAATGACAGCACAGAAACCCTTTTCCATTTGACAAATTCACTGTCTGTCTGCTTAGTTTCTGTAGACGACATATTCCAGGTGGTATATCTCTGGACGGCTAAATATTTTGAAAACAATTTGACTGAAAGTTGTTGGTCGCTAAGCCACTGACAACTTTCAGTCAAATTGTTTTAAAAATATTCAGCAAGTCAAGAGTTTTAGCTCATTGAAGTTATTATCCGGTGACTTGCAGCAGCGAGACAGCTAACGAGCACAATATTGTGAAATGGAGGCTGCGACTACCACGTAATAGAAGTTGTGACTAACAGGTAATGGAGGCTGTGACTAACAGATAATGGAAGCTGCCACTAATAGGTAATGGAGGCTCCAACTAACAGCTAACGGAAGTTATGCTAATAGTTAATGGAGGCTGTGAATAATTTAAGGTCAGTCTTACCTGTCATATCGTTTTTGACGTTTATTAATTTCATTCTGCTCCATCATCAACTGTAAATGCTGTGACGTTAAACTTTCAAGATTAGTCTGTAGCTGATGGATTGTGGGATAGTCCTCCTTTTCCTTCGCGAGTTGGATTTGACTTTTGATGGCCTCCTGCTGGTCTGAGATCTGCCGGACCTCTTTCTGAATGGTGAGTAACCGCTCCTGAAAACATGCCGCAAATATTGACTAGGGAGTAAACCGGCACACAGATAAGTTACACCCGTGCATGAGTCAGTTAACGATTAAATGATCACCATTGCCCACGAAAATATAAATTTTGCCACGGGTAACATACAATGGAGGAATCCAGTTTTTCAGTTGATAAAATGACATCATAATCAACTATATGACGTGTCGGCTGATGTTATAATAAATTATGTCATGAATGACGTAGCCAAGTTCATCGCAAACGCATAATTGATGATGGACTAAGCATTGTTGTTCGAATTGTATGTCTTTACTATTTAATAAACATGGTGTTGGATATTTTGTTATCGAGCCAGTCATTCCAGTGGTAAATTTTCAAAAATTGGTCTGCAAATAGACATTTCTCAAGCCATTTTTGGCTGATGTAAGTGTTAAAGGGTTAATATGGTCAATAAGAGTCCAATTTGAGTTGTGCCTTGTGGTATTAGTATGCCGAGGTAGTACAAAATTAACCCTTTAATGGTCAAGTCGGCAAAAACCTCTTATGGTCTGGAGAAGTCCATTTACAAGCTAAGAGAACATTATTTTTGAAAATTTACCACTGGAATGACTGGCTCGGTTATCGAGCCAGTCATTCCAGTGGTAAATTTTCAAAAATTGTTTTCTCTTGGCCTGAAAATGGACATTCAGTAGGCAGATATTTAAATTTTCTTGACCAAATTTGACCATTAAAGGGCTAAGGTGGCAAAGATATGGGTCAGTAATATTTTACAACTTTACGTGGATGTCTCGGGGTCGAGATGAAAATTCCATTACGCCACGGATTTCCACTTGAATATCGTGTTTCCTTTTCAATTTACAAATGTTTTGCAGAAAAATCTGATTTTCCGTAGGTTTCCGTTTGAATATCACTTTTTCCATTCCAAATTACCAATTCCATGAATTCATGTTCTTGTGGAAAAGCACTAGCCCTAATCGCTGATCAAGAGAATACAACAATTGAAAACTTATTCCTGGAATTACTGGCTTGGTTGCATATTGTCCTTTATAGGCGCACATTTACACAAAAATGCTGTAAAATCAAATTGTTAAACTCGTATACTTTTAGTGGCTTAAATTGTGTACCTAAGTGTAATTAAACATTATACATCTTAACATATGATGGTTTCATTCTGTATAAATTTATAAAAAAATCTTAGTTGTAAAGTTGAATTATAGACTCGTGTCCCTAATTCCATTTCACAACTTAAAAAATTATATTAATTTATAAGTAATGAAATCATCATATGTTAAGATTTATTTCATTTGATTAAATATAGACAAAACAGTTTAAATCTCTAGAAGCATATAATTTCAACAATTTTATTTTGAATAATATTGGTATGAATATGCACCTTTAACCTCGGCCAAGGTGGCTAAAACTGGCATCTGCATTGGGTGTTGAGAAAAGTGCATTTGCAGACGAAGAAAACTATTAAACAATTTTACCACCGGAATGACTGGTTTGATATTTGCAAAAATTTCAAAATTCTTGACCATTAGAGTTTAGATGGGTGATCGAAGGATTACATGCTAATGAACCAAAGAACGGTGCAACTTTCAGCCATTTTTTAAACAATCGGATGAAATATTTCACTACATTGTAACATGACTTATTAAGTCAGCAGCAAATCAATGTGTTTATTAGTCTAGCGCTTGCCTGTGCGACTGTGCCTGCGTGCCTGCATGTGCATAACTGTATAAAATTGGGCTCTTTGAGAAGCCACTTCAAGCTGTTTCACTGCGTTTATTGGGGGGGGGGAAGAGTATGGGGGAGATATTATTGTGCTAATATGTACACATACGCATGCACGCACACACACCCACACGAATGCACACTCACCTCTGCTTCATCTTTATTGAATTCTTCTGGTGGGGATTTCTCGGCATAACACGTCCGCATTCTCTTGGGATTGGGTGTCTCGGGTCCACTCCTGGAAGCAGAGCCACCAGCACTGTAATAACAGACATACAGAGGTAGGGAACACTGACCGAGGGGAGAGCAAGCAGACGAGCGGGTAAGCAACACTGAATGAGGGTTGCGCCAGCAGACAAGCGGGTAGAGAACAAGTTGGCTGATGGTCGAGCAAGCAAACGCGTGGGTAGGAAACACTGACAGAGGGGAGAGCACGCAAACAAGCGCGTAGAGACCACTGACTCAGGGTTGAGCAAGTAGACAAGCAGGTAGAAAACAAGGAATCTGGATACAGCAGTTGATTAGGACCTAGTAAACAGACAGGTGGGTAGAGGAAGCACACAGATTGGTACACAACATTGAACTATGAAACATTCAGAAAACATACAACATGAAAGTAGATAGAGCATGCAATAAGGATATATGTGTATATATATATATAAAGTACATACATACATATATGTACATAGGTATGTACAAATAAGAAACTAGACCAGAAAGGTATGTACAAATAGGTAACTAGGAAACGCATACTGTAGTGTAGATTGCTAGGCAACAAAGACATATATAAGGCAGGTTACTAGACAACAAAGACATATAACAAGATAGGTATCTAGAAGACAGAGAAATGAACAAAGTAAATACAGGAACTCATCCAAATATTTAGTTATCATATACATGTACACATAATCGTGGGATTACAGATTACAGTATTTGGCATTGACCAGGAATCGAACCAAGAACTGGCAGAAGCACCAAGCATCATACCCCACAAACGCTTCCACCACACTTTGGTGGTGGTGGAAGCGTTTGTGGGGTATGATGCTTGGTGCTTTCGCCGGTTGCGGATTCGATTCCTGGTCATCCAAATATTAGCGTTATAACTTTTTAATGCACATGTTTTCCGAGCAGCTAAACAAGTGCAGACTTGCAATAAAAATTGAGGGATCGATTTCTTGCAAAGCAGCACCTATATCTAGCTAAGCCACTCCCATTTCTAGCTAAGCCAAACCCATTTCTAGCAAAGCCACACCCATTTCTAGCAAAGCCACACCCATTTCTAGCAAAGCCACACCCGTTTCTAGCAAAGCCACACCCATTTCTAGCAAAGCCACACCCATTTCTAGCAGTCACACCCATTTCTAGCAAAGCCACACCCATTTCTAGCACAGTCACACCCATTTCTAGCAAAGACACACCCATTTCTAGCAAAGACACACCCATTTCTAGCAAAGGCACACCCATTTCTAGCAAAGGCACACCCATATCTGCCAAAGCCACACCCATTTCCAGCAAAGCCACACCCATTTCTAGCTAAGCAACACCCATTTCTAGCAGTCACACCCATTTCTAGCAAAGCCACACCCATTTCTAGCAAAGCCACACCCATTTCTATCAGTCACAACAATTTCTAGCTAAGTAACATCCATTTCTAGCTAAGCTACACTCATTTCTAGCGAAGCTCTGCCCACTATTTACACATGATTAGAAACTTTTTAATGTGAATTCCCAGAATCTAAAGTCGATGGTAAATATACAGGTAAGCCGATGACTGTTTTGACACTAATTTAACTGGTGGTGGGGGAGGGCTGTTGTTCCCAAGGAGAGCAACAACACCCCGACAAATTAGTTTAAAAATTTTCAACAGAATGTTTATTAAATTGGAAATTCATCAAAGACATACAATTCGAGCACTTGTGACAGATTTCTCGATTGTCATAACTGAGCTATATATCATTATGATGGTGACATCAGCTAACTAGTGACATAATGGAGGAATTCAGTCTTAGCTATGCACCCCCCATCTTTAGCTAAGCTCCACCCACACATCACCTGTGTTTGAATCGATCGATCCCAGACCTCCCATACCATCAATTTCCAGAAAACAATACAGGTAAGCTGTTGAATATTTTGAACCTAATTTTACTGGGTGTAGTTGCTGACTATGGCAGCAACAGTGCCCAGTTAAATCAGTTTCAAATAATTCAACAGAATGTTAATTAAATCGTAAAGACATAACGCATAGTCTGTCATCAATTAAGCGTTCATAACAGAATTATCTACCGCATTTATGACATAATTGATTATGACATCAGCCTACACATCACATAGTTTGATTATGATGTCATATGATTGATGGATAAACTGGAATCCTCCAATGATTATGTAAGACACTTGAGTGACAGAGTGGATCTCTCCATTAAGAGTAAGTAATATTTTCTAGGATCATAGAGTGAAATTTGAAACCAGCTGAATATAGATAAAATAATTTGACTCGGGCTCGAAATTAGCAATAACTCCAAGTTCAATTATTTTCAAAATATTCACGATAATGGTCATTATATCATAAAAAATTATAATATTTCACAATTTGTATTTACTGGAACCTGTTGCTACCTACGATAGAAAGCTTTTGACAAGTAGCGGACAATACCTGGAATGGCCTTTAGAATACTGATAGCCGCTATCTCGGACAACTTGACGAGCCAAGGGAAACAAATCTTCTCGCCGAGTTAGCAATGCGGGTATGTGTTTGCACAGCTGAGCCGAGGCTTCGTTTACGGAAATCTGACAATCAAGAGAATGTTTCAACAGCTTTATTGACATACAGACCAAGGGAGATAACACATACATAACAAAATAATGGAAGAGAGAAATGGTAAATCGATTTACAAAAATTTATCACTGATATAATGTGGAGATCGGGCCTATCAGTGGTCCTTATAATTAGATAGCGGAAACTACGACATTAAGTCAAATTGCCTTGAAATTGAGTTATGCTGTAAAAATATTCTATTGAATATTTTGAACATATGACTTGACGGACACATTATAACCCTTTTACATTCATATCAGCAAAAAATCGGCTTCTGAAGACTATTTTTGAAAATTTACCACTGGAATGACTGGCTCGGTTATCGAGCCAGTCATTCCAGTGGTAAATTTTCAAAAAAATTATCTTCTTTTGGTCTGTAAATGACCATTTTATGAGAAAAAAAATTTCAACAAATTCGAGGGTTAAACTCAAATTCATTTAAGAGAATTTTGATTTTCCCCTTGAAAATTGTTATTTGCTTAGCAAGAGATTATTTTAGAAAACTTACCCCTTAAGACCACTAAAGAAACCATTTTTTGCTGGCTTGAGCATTAAACTGTTAACCCCTTGGTGCTTATATCTTGTGTGTTAAATGTTTTTTGTTTAACTGGCCTACCTGGACACACATTCCGCCTAATACCCACCACAACAAGTGAGGTTACTGTACGTATACATGAAGTAATTTTCTGTGATGTTCACGGAACCATCAAAAGCAGGTCACACTGACCTACTGCAAAAACTCAGAAATACTGGCAATAAGGCAGAGTCTTGGAATTCACCCTACTGGGAGCCAGCAAATACAAAGCCAGGAGAGGACGTTATTGCATAAATCTGTTAAGCGTTCTACGAGGTGACCTCAAGAAAGCAGGACTCGGGAGAGTCAAATCAAGAATGGACCTGAGGAAGCTAAAGATTTCGGCTCAGGACAAAACAAGACACAGTGGTCAAAAGCAAAGAAGGACTGATTGCAGCTGTATGATGTTTCTGCTACTACAGCCGCAGAATACAGTAATCATACATACATACTAGCAATATTCATGCAGACAGATGAATTGCTGTATACCTCCACCTTTAAAGACTACAGAAAGACAATAAAAATCAAAAGTAAAATGAAAAAGGTTTACCTCATGTAAAGACATCGGTTTGTCATTTTTTCTTTTCGAGTCAAATCGGCCATATATGGCAGCATATTTCCTGAGTTCCTCGAGACGTCCTGGATCGCTATCAGTCATTGCCATCACAGCCTAACATAACCATAATAACAATAATGACGCACGACATTTTTATAAAGCTCTGACAGAAATTTATCTCTTAATACATTACAGGTTGCCTTGAGTAATGTCCATTTGCAGAACAGAAGACTATTTTTGAAAATTTATCACTGGAATGACTGGCTCGATAACTGAGCCAGCCATTCCAGTGGTAAAATTTCAAAAATAGACCTCTTGACATACGAATGGACATTCACGAAACAAAAAGCTTGATTTCTTGGCCAATATGGACCATTCATCATGTTCATGAACTAAAGGACAGAGCTAATTTCTTTATAGTATGCGGTGAAATCATACTATGACTTCCAGAATGGATGTCCAGCCAGAGTTGCTTTCTTTAAAAGGTTGTGATGCTGTCACAGAGCCTAAAATGAACATGCTTGAGCCACTATACAACATAGATGTTGATACAAGCCTTTAGCAAAACAATTTTCAAAATTTCAAAAAATTCTTTTTATCTACCAGATTCTGCAGAATATGTATGACATCTTTATTGGGTATACAATACTTATTTATAACAATAAGGATTTAAACTGTTGGTAACTTAATGGGCTGGGCATGCCTGGTCAATCCATAAATTGAACTATTGGTAACTATGGTAAATTTTGACTGTCTTTGTATAAAGAATTAGTCTTAATTTTAAACCCTGTTATAATGCCAAGACCCGGTTCCAAAATGTGCACAACGTGAAAATAGATTACCTGATTTTGACCCCCAGGTAACCTATCATAGAGGTTACAATTTCAATGATTGAAATCTATTTATGTCTATCTCAGTTATAGGGAAATCATATCAGAAAGCTGATGGATATTTTGAAACTAATTTGACTGGACGACATTGCTACTTAGCAGCATCGACTTCATCAAATTATTTTTAAACAGAATAGT
Organism: Chaetoderma sp. LZ-2023a; assembly: GCA_034401795.1. Taxonomy (NCBI): domain Eukaryota; kingdom Metazoa; phylum Mollusca; class Caudofoveata; order Chaetodermatida; family Chaetodermatidae; genus Chaetoderma; species Chaetoderma sp. LZ-2023a. The sequence continues at coordinate 34,058,243 of CM067364.1, read as the reverse complement.
TACTACGTATCGGAAACGCATCTTGTATCTGGCCGATGCCTGTGAATGAGGTAATGAAGAAATCCAGTTTTAGCTATGCCCCACTCAAATGGTAGAGGATTTATCCTGTCCTTTTCCCTCACGTAAGTTAAAACGTTACAACTAGGACTTGTATTGTGGGTAATCTGTTCCTCTTAATTCAAGCGCATGTGTATAAGTCCAACTTTCATACTTAGAAAATTTGTGAGATCACGCACACTATTTTTAGATATGGAGACTGGTATCCAGTCAATTTAGAGACCGGTATCCCATTTACCCATAAGACAATACGCGTCCTAGTTATGACATTATAACTTCCGTCAAGGAAAAGGACAGGATAAATCCTCTACCTGCCCAAATCTACCCATGCTTTGTCTGTGTTGGGATTGATCGATCGATCCCTGCACTCCATGAATCCCATTTTCCAGAAACCTATACATGTAAGCTGTTGGATATTTTGAAACTAATTTGACTGGGTGATGTTGCAGCAACAGCGCCCAGTTAAATAAATTTCAAAATATTCACCACAATCTTTATTAAATAGTAGACATACAATTTGTACAGCAATGCTTAGTCCGTCATCAATTAACCATTCACGATGAACTTAGTTACGCCATTCATGACGTAACAGATTATGACGTTAGCCTACAGTACGTCGCATAGTTGATTATGATGTCATATGATTGATGGATAAACTGGATTCCTCCAGTCATATAGTTTAATGACACTCAAATTTGTTGAAAAAATTTTCAATTTTCTCATAGATAATGTCTATTTGCAGACCCAAGAGAAGACTATTTTTGAAGTTTTACCACTGGAATGACTGGCTCTGTTGAGTCAGTCACCTCAGTGGTAAATTTTCAAAAATACTCTTCTCTTGGTCTTCAAATGGACATTTCTCAATACCACTGCAGAAACCATTTTTGGCTGATATGAGCGTTAAAGGGTTTTGGTTCAGGTAACCTCTCGGAGACCAATCAATTTTCTTCACCCAAAATCTTGTGGCCTGAAAGACGACTTTTGGCAGCAAAAGTTTTCAGCAACATATTTGATCCTTCATTATCAACAAGCTTTACTGCACCTGAATTTCTCGGTTAATAGGTTTCTTCATATTGAGCCCCTTGGGTTCAAAATGCGGGAGCTCCTTGGCGAGTTTCTCCGACGCAATTGCGATCGAGTCTATCTGTCCATCAACGAGGGCGGGAGGAGGGCCTGGTGACATCGAACCAGGATGCTGACACATGTCAATCTATGAAAATACAAACATTGGATAATAACAACATGAATAGACAAGCACAGGGATTCTCTTAAGGGTTCATTTGATGGGATAATATCGCCAAAATGCAGCTTGGGACCCCCAGAGGTAATGGCACCATGAAAATATTGTATAAATACTAAATACAGTTGGTTGTATTTTTTTGCACAAAAAATGCCTACAAAATCTAGCTTAACCCTTTAACCATTGACTTTGTTCAAGAAAACTGCAATTTTCTCATAGAAAATGTCCATTTGCAGATGAAGAAAAGAAAATTTACCACTGGAATGACAGCCATTCCATTGATAAATTAAAAAAAAAGACTTCTCTTGGTCCACAAATGGACATTTCTCAAGACCCTGTTTTTGGCTCATATGAGGTAATGGGTTAATTCATAGTTGTGAGTCCACGGTACCCTATAATTTGAGCATGATGAGAAAAAGTGCATAGGAACCCCAGACTTCAGCTTTGGACCACCAAACCCGAGCTCCCAGATTTGTGGGTGTGGGCCTACAAAAATCTGCATGGAGGCACTAAAGACAAGCTTCAATGAGCCACTAGCCAGTAGAACTGACCAGTATATTGCAACTGTAATAATGGAGGGATCCGATCTGTCACTCATGTTACATAATAATCAAGTCGGATAGTTCTGTAATGAAAGATACAATGACCTGTCATGAAACTATTTAAAAGGTATGTCTTTGATTAATTTACAATGTAACAGACACTATTGAATATTTTGAAATTAATTTGACTATAAGGTGTTGCTGACATAGTCAAATTAGTTTCAAAATATTCAACAGAATATTCCTTATGCTATAAAAAAAAATGTTTGTCCATTGGAATGACTGTCTCGACAACTGAGCCAGTCAATCGAGTCATACATTTTCTTGGTCTGCAAGTGGGACATTTTTTATGAGAAAATTTACATTTGAACAAATTTGAGGGTTAAATGATGAACTTTCATATCACCTTACCTGGTCTTTTAATTCAGAGCTTGGCGAAGCCCCGGATGAGCTCGGGGTGGGACTGACAGACTGTCGCGGAACTGGGGCCACAACCCATGCCGGGGTGTTTGAATGTGATGTCGTCGACTGCGATGTCGAACTACTGCTACCGCTTCCGTAACCTGACGGTGACGACGTCGATCTCTGCTGCTCGTGCAAAGACGTGGATATAATGCTTCCAGGGGCAGGAGATATTCGGAATCGTTCATTGCTATCTTCAAATAAAGCTAAGAAAGAAAAGAAGTAAATGAATTTTCGCGGGGAAGTATATATATATATATATTAATAAAAATCCAAACATCCTAAATTCTCAGAAAGTTGTAGACAATATTAAACTGTACTTGATAATAAAATTGTACAGCCGAACAGTGTCTTTAACCCTTTAATGGCCATACCGGCCAAAACTGGCCTCTGCTATTGTCTTGTGGAATATCCACTTACAGGACAAGAATACAATTTTTGAAAATTTACCATTGGAATGACTACTGGATTGAGTCATTCTGGTGATAAATTGTCAAAAATTGTACATATATTTAAATTTTCTTGACCAAATCTGACCATTAAAGGGTTAACCATTAACCTCTCACACTACTGAAAGTCACCAGACAACAATTTCAATGGGCAACAACTCTGGACCTGTTGAATATTTTGAAAACAATTTCACTGAAAGTTGTTGGCGGCTTAGCCACCAACAACTTTCAGTCAAATTGTTTTCAAAATATTCAGCATATCAAGAGTTAACACGGATGGAAAATGTAATCTGCAGAAACTCAGGAGGCAGATAGTTAATGGTAAAGCTGACAAAAACAGCCTTTAAAGTGGTCTTGAGCTGGTGCCATACCTGTATACCCCTCACTTTATCAAGCTGTCTAGGGGAGAGGGGAGCGCTGTAAATATTTAGCAGTTTGCGTGCATTGTTTGTGGGGAAAAAGTTGTTACCCACTCAAATATCAGGCCAGTACTAATTAGTCTAATTTAGTCATTTTAAATATTAATTAATTAAAAAATTTTTTTTTAGATTTAAATCTGGCATATAACCGCAAATATTAGTTATGACAATTTACCAATGAATATTGTTCAATAAATTTTAATTAAATACAAGATATTCATGACATAGTAAAACTTTAAACCATTTAAATTTTAACATTTTTATGAGCAAAATTTTGTTAACACTTAAATCTTTGAAATGTGTTCAGATGTCTCAATCTGAAGACAAGTATATTACCAGGCTGTTGAATATTTCGAAACAAATTTGAGTGGAGCATGTTATTGTTGCTGGCATCGTCAGCAACAGCTCCCAGGCAAATTAGTTTCAAAAGATTTAACACATATTCTTTACATCATACATGTATATATATAGTTTCTCATTTTGTTCAGATCTGTACGGGTAAAAGAAATTAGTTAAATAACATAATGCAAAATTAATGTCGTCAAATTATCTGAACATCTCTCTCAAATATTTGTCACTAGAAGATACTGTAGAAAAACCTGATGAAATTAGAATGATTATCAACAATCATATGAACCATTACTCATGGACCATTTTTTGCTAAGATAAATGCACAAAAATAGTAAAAATACACACATATTAAACCGTTAACACTCAAGTTAGCTAAAAACAAACTTCTGCAGTGGTCTTGAGAAATCTCATTTTGTGGACCACGAAGCCTATTTTTCCAAATTTATCACTGGAATGACTGGCTCAATAACCGAGTCATTCCAGTAGTAAATTTACAAAAAATAATATACTTTTGGTCTGCAAATGGACATTTTGTATGAGAAAAATTAAACCCTTCTTGTGCCAATTTGAGGGTTAATCCTTTAATTCTCAAATTTCTTTAAAACATTTTTTTTTTTAATTTCACTAAGAAACTATTCATTTGCAGACCAAGACATGGCAATTTTTTGAAATTTACCACTGGAATGAGTGGCTCGGGCATCGAGCCAGTCATTCCAGTGATAAATTTTCAAAAAATGTCTTCTCTTGGTCTGCAAATGGAGATTTCTCAACACCCCTGAAGAAGACATTTTTGGCTGTAATGAATGATAAAGGGTTAAAGGGTCTAAACTTGTTTGGCTGCTAAAAAAGGAAGACAATATTATAAATTTAAAAACTATTGACTTTTTCTACTTTCATATACATTTTTTTTGTGAAAAAGAAAAACGATCCTAAATAACATTATCGCAAATTGGCGGCACTATAAAATGTTTTCATGTCGTCATCAGTAATGGGTATTGTTTTTATAAATCAATGGTTTTTTCTGCTAAACAGACTATGATTAGAGTAGATACTCAATTAGATCAAGAAAGTAAAGAAAATAAAATTATAAAAATATGCTTAAAATCAAATTGAGCTGCAATTATATATATAATCTTATTTTCTACACAATGTAATGAATACACTTCTGCATAGCTTCTTTGATCCTTTAACACACATATCAGACAAAAACGGCCTCTGCAGTCCTCTTGAGAAATGGCCATTTGCAGACCAAGAGAAGACTATTTTTCAAAAATAATCTCTTGGGCTGCAAATTGACATTTTCTATGAGAAAATTTAAATTTTCTTGAGTAAATTCAAGGGTTAAAAGGGTTACCTTTTAATGACTAAATTTTATTAAAAAAACCCAAAATATTTGCTTATTGAATGCCCATTTGCAGGCCAAGAGAAGACTATTTTTGCAAATTTACCACTGGAATGGCTGGCTCGGTTACCGAGTCATTCTAGTGGTAAATTTGCAAAAATATTCTTCTCTTGGCCTGCAAATCGGCATTCCTCATATCCACTGCAGAAGCCGATTTAGGCTGACCGGCATGAAAGGGTTAACTCTTGAATTTGTTAAAAATTGTCCATTTGCAGACCAAGAGAAGACTATTTTTGAAAATTTACCATTGGAATGACTGGCTCGTTTATAGAGTCAGTCATTCAATGGTAAATTTTCAAAAATAGTCTTCTCTTGGTATGCAAATAGACATTTCTTAGCACCATTGCAGAAGCCGTAATTGCCGACGGACTAAGCGTTGTTGTACAAATTGTATGTTTACTATTTAATAAACACTCAGTTGAATATTTTAAAATTAATTTGACTGGGTGCCGTTGCTGCCATTAGTTTCAAAATATTCAATACCTTACCTGTATAGTTTTCTGGAAATTGATAGTCAAGGAGTTCAGGGATCGATCGATCACAACACAGGCAAAGTGTGGGTGGAGCTTAGTTAGAGAACGGCGGGATATAGCTGACTGGATTCCTCCATGGTCAAGTCGGACAAGCCTCTGCAGTGGTCTTGTGGAATGTCAATTTACAGGTCAAGAGAAGACTATTTTAGAAAGCTTTTCACAGGAATGATTGGCTCGATAGCCAAGCCAGTCATTCCAGAGGTAAATTTTCAAAAATGGTCTACTCTTGGCTTGTAAATGAACATTCACTAATTTAGTGAATGTCCATTTACAAGTCAAGAGTAGACCATTTTTGAAAATTTAACACCGGAATGACTGGCTCGGTTATCAAGACGTCTAATTAAAAATCTCAACAATCTTGACACTTAAAATGTTAAAGTGAATATTATTGAGTTCGTGTTAGCATTATCAATACTAAAACGATAAATGGATAGTGTGGATAGCCCCAACAAACTTGGATTGGTTCGAAATACACATATTCAGTAAGGCACCAACAAACCAGTGGAACGAATCAAACATGGACAATTTTCCCAAACTGTTGATAGTCTGATCTTGAAACTAGTAATGATGCAGATAGTACTTTTGCATAGTATATAACTCTGCTGTAAAATTGTGTTGATATCTGGTGAGCCATTGTTGAAAATCAGTGGTCCATAAAAACTTTAAAAAAACCAATGAAAAAAGTCCAAAATTGTGAAACAAGACGTATCAGAAGATACTAATATCTCACATTTTTAAGCTACCGCAGGATCCGGCTGCCTCAGGACTAATTATTCTGTGAAAAAATAATGTCCAAGCCATGTATCTATATAGAATTAGATTGCCCATTTGACCCATGGTCACTGTCCTCAGATTGACTCAAGAACAAAATAATTTGTTGTACTGTAGTCTACTAACTACAAGCTTCAAAATGATATGTGACATGGTCACATTTGATAAAATTTATCAACCCACCCCCACCCCTGCCCCGGGGGTGATATAAAAATTCAAATGTGTCATACATATCCCTGGCCATATGTGTAATCATACAAAAAGTTTCAAGTTTCTATGTGAAAAGGTCTAGGAGAAGTTGTGTTACAAGCGATTGGTGCCCACTTTTGACCTCAACCCCCTACCCTCAGTTTGACCCAAGATCAAAATAATTCCTTGTACTGTAGTCTACTCATCAGTGGCTTCAAATGATATATGACATGACCACCTTTGGAAAAATTTAATTTTTTACACGATATTCCACCCCCCCCCCCCACCACACACCCCAGGGCCATACCCCTGGGGTCATACCAAAATTCCACAAGAGCTATCAGAAGATAGCAAATAGCTAACCTGTACTGTACATTAATTGTACATCACAGGATATGATGGACCACCGGAGTGTCCCATTTTGAAATTTGACAATCAACATGCTGATTCAAAATACCCAAGGTACTACCCATCGAGCAAGCTAGCTTGGAGACTGAACCATAAAGCTTTTCTGCCCAGGAGCAACCTGAAGTCATTGTAGTAACAACTGGCACTATGGGGCTAACCAAAAGGTAAATGGTCCAACCATAAGCAAAGTTCATAGTCTGAAAAAAAGAAACATTTTCAAAAACAATCAGCATAATACATATTTGGATGTAAAGTGGTCTAGGAGTTGCGTTACAATCGATTGGTGTGCAGTTTTGACCCCACCCCTCAGTTTGATCCAAGATCAAAATAATTCCTTCTACTGTAGACTACTTGGCTTGAAAATGATATGCGACATGACAACCGTTGAAAAATTTAATTTTTTACCCCACATTTCCCACCCTGGGGTCAGAACAAAACTCCAAAAGTGTCATGCACATCCTTGCCTATATGTATAATTATCTCCAAGGTTTCAAGTTTCAAAACCAAGTCTTTGTTGATTAAATTGTCATTTGAATAAACCTTAACCACAGCATAATACATATAACCTGGATGCAAATCAGGCCTAAAATTATCAAAGTCAAAACACCCCAAAAAAAATTGAAAGAATTTGAAAATCAATTTCATTTTGATGTGGGCTAGTCATATGCATGGTATAGAACAAATCTGTGAAGTTTTATGAAATCCGATAACCCCTTGTGGGTGCAAATGTTGTTTTAAAAAAACGTAACCAAAACCGCACTGGCAAAATACATCGTGAAAAAAAGAGAGTTAAAATGCCCCAAAATTAAATGTGTTGATAGATAGCACTTACATTGACTGATCATCAGGATCAGTATTATTAGTCCCCTACCGGTAAAACCAGGGGGCTATAGGTTTGCACTCCATGTGTACATCTGTCCGTCCATCTGTCTGTCCGTCACAGTTGGTTTTCCTCACTTTTTTTTTTGCATCCCTTCAAGATATTCTACTAACAAAAGGCCCAAGGGGCCTGTATCGCTCACCTGGACAATAGGCATTTCAACTAGAATGCTCTTTATCAACAACATGGCCATCAAACCGTTTATCCGACAGTTTCGAAAATTGCAAATTTGAGATCAGAATACCCAAAAACACATATAAAACCAATTTTGGCCTTAAAATCCATCAAATAAAAAAATCCAATATGGCCACCAAACATGCTATATTTTGATTGGCCCACGATGGCCATGTTTTTTGATGGATCAACTTCTCTTGAACAAACTTTAATGGCCCTTAAGCCCTAATCATATCTGCCAAATTTCGGCCCAATCCCTTCAACGCTTCTGGAGAATAAGTAATTTTTGCTACAACTAGGTCAACCAAGATGGCCACCGAACCATTTGACAAATCAAGTTCCCTTGCCATAAATCATATTTCATGAGGTTTGCATTAATCCCCCAAGTGGTTTCAGAGAAGATTTTTAGACGTTTCCTAAAATCGGCCTAAATCCAAGATGGCCGCCGGGCAAATTGGCCGATCAGGTTCATTTGAACAAACTTAGATCTCTATGCCCTATGAATGCTTCCTCCCAAATATAATTGAAATCGGCCCAGTGGTTCTTGAGAAGAAGTCGTTTAAAGAATTCCCCATTGCTTTACTATGGGCCCATTGCTTTACTATGGGAGCCTATAGCGGGAAAACAAACCAAGATGGCAGCCAAACCGTTTATCCGATAGTCTCGAAAGTGGCATATTTGAACTCGCCACACTGATAAGCATATATAAAGCAATTTTCACCATCAAAATACATCAAATACAAAAAAGCCAATATGACCAACAAACGCTAAATTTTGATTGGTTGATGGCGGCCATGTTTTTTAATGTACGAACTTCCCTTGAATGGACCTTGGTCCCTAAGCATATTTACCAAATTTAAGACCTATCCCTTCAGCGGTTCGGGAGAACAAGCCATTTTCGCGAAAACTAAGTCATCCAAGATGGCTGCCAGGCAAATACGCCAATCAGGTTGCCTTCAACAAACTTGGGTCCACCATTGCAATAGATGATGTGCTATGAGTTTTGAATCAATTCCTCCAGCAGTTTCGGAGAAGATTTTTTAAAGCGTTTCTAAAAATTGGCCATTTTGGCTGGCGGCCATCTTGGATTTTGGCCGATCGACTTCGTTTGAACAATCTTGAATCCCTAGGGATGTTTCCTGCCAAATATAATTGAAATCGACCCAGTGGTTCTTGAGAAGTCGTTTTAAAGGAAAAGTTGACGGACGGACAGACAACGGACGGTCACCACGACATAAGCTCACTTGGCCTTTCAGGCCAGGTGAGCTAAAAATTGGTACATTGCTTTATTATAAGAAGTTACAGAGCAAATTTTTGTATGTAGTTATGCCCCTCTTTCGACCTCATGATGAACTTATCTACTTCATTCATGACATTACGATCATCCTACACGTCACGTAGTTGATTATGACATCATATGACTGATGGATAAACTGGAAATCTCAATTAAAGTGTTAGCATTATCTCACCTGGACTTGTAACCCACTCTTGGAGCGCTTTCTGCAACCGGCGGACATGAAGAGGTTTTGATGCCATCCCAACTAGCGCCATAATCTCGAGAAATTCCTCCTCTCCCGCCTCACACAACTGCTGCACATCATCCCCGCCTGAGGACACAAGCATACATGATATATAATAGTGATACAATCAGGGTATGCCATGGCAGCCATTAGTGAAACCGCCTTGCTAGAAAGCTGTGGGAATAAGAAAGCAATCTTAGTCCATGTTCACACTAGAGAGGTAATCCAGAGTAACGCCATACTCCAGATTACCTCTCTAGTGCGAACACGGCCTTAGTCATGTTAGTAAATAAGAATGTTGTTTATCGGCAGAAATAGCATCTACAAGCATCTAATGTTCTTATGGGAGGATACCCGGCCCCGACTATCTCTTGGGAGGAGGTACCCATTCACGATCTTTCACTATGAATGTGAAAAACTGACCTACACCCAACCCCCTCCCTCCCTCTCACCTCTCCCCAAACAAACACACTCAACATCGTCTTTTTCAATGATAAACACCCTGTTGACTATTTTAAAACTAATGATACTGTATGATTTTCAGTCAAATTACTTTCAATACAATCAAGTCCTTCTGTCCACAGCCACATACCTATATGGGAGATGTGCGTGCATGCCAGTGAACGTGTGTGCGTGCATGCATGCATGTGTGCGTGTGTGTGTGCATGTGTGTGCATAGACATAATGCATAAATAAATAAAAATCTAACATTGTTTAAGTAAGCTATAAATCTGAATCACAACTAAAGGAAAATTATTATTATCAATCAGACCTGTGAATGCATATGCCTTACTGTCTCTACAAGTTTATTTCTATGTCCGATTATTTTTGGAAATTTCCCACTGGAATGACTGATTCAATATTCAAGCCAGTCATTCCAGCTAGAAATTGTCAAAAATAGCTTTCTTTTGGCTTGCAAATCTACATTTACACAGTACTTAAAATGTTTGAATTTCTTGACAAATTTTGACCATTAAAAGAAACTAGCTAACATCATGGAGGAATCCAGTTTTACCTACTGGTATGCCCCGCCCATCTTTAACTAAGCTCCACCCACACTTTGCCCATGTTGGGATTGATCGATCCCTGAACTTGCTGATTATCAAGTTCCAGAAAACTATACATATAAGCTGTTGAATATTTTGAAACGAGTTTGACTGGGTGCTGTTGCTGCCATAGCCCAAGTCAAATAGTTTCAAAATATTCAACAGCATGTTTATTAAATAGTAAAGACATACAAATCGTACAACAATGCTTAGTCTGTCATCAAATATATATTAAGCATTTGTGACAAACTTAGTTACATCCTTCATGGCGTAATTGATTATTCCAGTCAGCCTACACGTTACATAGTTGATTATGATGTCATATGATTGACTGGATTCCTCCATTTCATTGTACAAAATATTGATTCAGTCAGTTTTATTTTATTTTGGAAACATGTTAAGCCTTTCATTTTTTCAAGAAAATTTAAATTTTTTCAAACAAAATGTCAATTTGCAGACCAAGAGAGGACTATTTTTGAAAATTTACCACTGGAATGACTGGCTCGATAATCGAGCCAGTCATTCCAGTGGTAAATTGTCAAAAATAGTCTTCTCGTGGTCTGCAAATGGACATTTCTCAAGACCACTGCAGAACCCATTTTTGGCTGATACGAGTGTTACCACAACATGGATTCATTCCCCCTTCTCACCCCACCCCTCTCCCCTCCCAGTGAGGAAGGTTTTTCTGGTCTGTATTGTACGTTTACTGTTTCGCTATACCATATCATGGATTCATTCCCCCTTCTCATCCCCCCCCCCTCACCACCCCCCCCCCCCCCCCAGTGAGGAAGGTTTTTCTGGCCTGTATTGTACGTTTGATTGCTGACCTTGCTGAATGAACGTTGCATAATACTGCAGTAGATTCGCCCTCTGTAACACTTTGAATAGCTGTAGCTCAGACTGAGTCATAGGCTGACCACTGGTCATTGTACTCACCCGACTCGACTCTGAAATAAATATAGAGAAATTATTGCAGGTTATATAATAGCTCGAAATTATGAAGGAATATTAATGTACACTTTTCAAAGTTGGATACTTTGAGAAAATTATTTGACTAGAAACAAACTGATTTAACCCTTTAATGGTCATACCGGCCTCTGCTACGGTCTTATGGAATGTCCATTTACAGGACAAGAGAATGCAATTTTTGAAAATTTCCCACTGGTATGACTGGCTCGATAACCGAGCCAGTCATTCCAGTGATAAATTTTCAAAAATTGAATTCTTTTCCTGTAAATGGATATTTGGTAACAAAATATTTAAATTTTCTTGACCAAACTTGATCAGGTAAAGGGGTAATGAAAGGTGCATATATATTCAAACAAAAATGTTTAAAAATAAAATTGTTAAAATTATGTACTTTTAAAGCATTAATTTGTGTGCCTGAAATAAATGATGATTTCAATCCGCATAAATTAATAGAATTTTTTGTGTTGTGAAATTGAATTAGAGACACAAGTTCAACTAGGGACTTGTGTCTCTAATTTAATTCCACAAAATAACAAGAGTTTTAGTGAAACTCAACATACGCCTGCAAACATACTTGTTTGAGGAATGATAAATGTGAATAATTAGTCTGTTTGAATCTTAAACTTTGTAGAGGAGATAACACCAGTTGGTGTATGCAAGGGAGATAACTCTGGCAATTATGGGGGGGGGGATTTTGCACAAAGGAAATCATGACACTTCGTCTATACCTAACCCATCTGCCGAAAAAAAAATTGTAACTGTATAGGTTCAAGTCTTCAAGATCTGGCCCGGACAAGAAAATTTTGATGATTTTAATCATTCAAGGGAGATAACTCCCGCGAATATACGAAGATTTTGCCGAATTGAAATCATGACTCCGCAAATATGGGCGGATCATGCCAAAACAAAATCATGACACTTCGGCTATATGTACCACATCTTTTGAAAACAAATTTGTGAGTGAGGGTTCAAAACTCTTCGAGATTTGGCCTGGACAAGATAATTTTGATGAATTTTAATCTTTCAAGGGAGATAACTCTGGCGAATATGGGCAGATCTTGCCAAACCTAAACAAAATCATGACACTTCGCCTATACATAAAAAATCTCCTGGAAAGAAAATTGTGAGTGTAGGTTCAAAACTCTTCGAGATCTGTCCCGGACAAGAAAATTTTGACAAATTTTAATCTTTCAAGGGAGATAACTCTAGCGAATATGGGAGGATTTTTGCCGAATCGAAATCATGACACTTCGTCTATAGGTAATATATCTGCTGAAATAAAATTGTGACTGTAGGTTCAAAACTCTTCGAGATCTGCTCCGGACACGAATCAGACGGACGAACGCATGGACGGACGGACGGCGCGTGCCATCACATAATAGGACCCCGCTTTGCGCGGACGTATAAAAAATTATATTAATTTATAAGTAACGAAATCACCATATGCTAAGATTTATTTCATTTCATTATATCTAGGAAAACAATTTAATCAATTAAAAATAAACAATTTTAACAATTTTATTTTCAAGCATTTTAGTGTGAATATTGACCTTTAACTCTGCCGAATCATCAGATACCTGTATTCAGTTCCCTTGTAACAACTGCTATTAACTAGCATTTTGTAACCATTTAACCCTTATATCAGCCACATTGGCTTCTGTAGTGGTCCTGAGAAATGTCCATTCTGAGACCAAGAGATTGGTCTGCAAATGGACATTTTGAATGAAAAAAATTTGAATTTCCTTTAACAAATTTAAGTATTAAAACGTTAATGGACAAGCCGGTCCAAAACCAACCTCTGCAGTCATTCCAGTGGTAAATTTTCAAAAATTGTATTCTCTTGACCTGTAAATGGACACTCCACAAGACCATAACAGTGGACGGTTTGGCCGGCATGACCCTTAGAGGGTTAAAAAATTTCTTGACTTGCGAATTAATGTAAATTTCACAAGATCACTGCACTTCAAAAGATGTTTGTGGTTAGATTGAGCAAGAAACGGTTAATCCATAATTGGTCAGGAATGTGGGGCATCCATTCCTACACCATAACATGGATTCATTCCCCCTTCTCGCCTTCACCCCTACATCCACCACATCCCCACCCACAACCCCCCCCCCCACCCCCTCCAACCACACACACACTAGAAGCTGTTATAGTTCTAATTTTTGTAGTAACGCCAGAATGGTTAATTAACCATTACTACTCTGTTGTCAAAATTTTAAATTTTCAAATTGAATTAAGTCAGAAACTGGTGTTCATTTTTCGACAAATTTGGTGGAAGATGCCCAAAAAATTGATGAAAAATCTACACCAGTTTCTTTACTTTCTACATCGTAAAAGATAGAATATTGACATCCGAGTGGCAAGTATTATTATTCCTTTGATGGTCATATTTGGCTAAGAAAATTTAAATAGGTCCAACTGTCTACAAAGAAAAGGTTATTTTGGAAAATTTTTGATATGGATTGAGCAGTGCATTTATTGAGGCAGTCACTCCAGTGGCAAATTTTCCAAAATAGATTTTTCTTGGACTGTAAATGGACGTTTCTCAAGACGCAGGTTTTGGCCGACTTAGGTGCTAACGAGGTAAATTACCATTATTATTGTTATTGTGTCCGAAGTACAACATGTTCAGAATCCTCTGTCGGTAGCTCTTAATTTCATCAATCTTCATGACAGTATCCATAGCCACTAAATCATTTTAACTTCCACAAATTTTAAAACCTGTTGCTTTAAGCTCATGTCACACAGCACTTTGAACTTTTGCTACGCACTCTAACCAATGAATATATATATATATATATATATATATATATATATATATATTAACTCTTTAACCCTGAAATTTATTCAAGAATATTTAAATTTTCTCATTAAAAATGTCCAGTTGCAGACCAAGAGACCATTTTTGAAAATTTACCACTCGAATCACTGGCTCGGTTATCGAGCCAGTCATTCCAGTGGTAAATTTTCAAAATTAGCCTTCTTGGCCTGCAAATGGATATCTCTCAAGACTACTGCAAAAGCCGTTTTTTGTTGATATGACGGTTACATGTACATGATTAATGACCAGTCACTACAATTTTTTTTAAATAAACCAGCCTTAACTTGGACTGCAAAATTTACATTCGTCAATTTTCTTTACTAAATCTTAACCAGTAAAGGTCACAAACAACACCTTTCACAGCACATAGCACAACATATGACGTACCATTACGTACAAAGTTTATGAAGAATTCCGCATCTATTACAATAATTTCTCCATTTTAATCATGTAATTCTTTCAATTATGACGGATAAATTGACGAAACCATTTGACATTTTAAATACTGACAGTATTATTCATGCATATTAATGTCCTGTAATTTAACAAACTTGTTTTTGTGCACACCATTTAAATTTCAAATTTAAACATATTAAAGTATTAAAATCGGAAAAAAAATGAAATGTTTTTCTTGCCATAGTTTTAAATGTCTAATGATAGTCAAATTTTCTAATCGAAGCCTGTTTCTTCTTCACTCTCCAATCCTCAAACAAATGATGGCAATTATATTACTGATACGGATATTTATTAACTGTCTTAATTCCAGATCCCCGAAAAATAGATACAACACATTTTGAATATTTTGCAACTAATTTGACTGAAGGTTGTTGCTGCCATAGGCAGCAACAACTTTCAGTCAAATTAGTTGCAAAATCGTCCGCAGAAATTTACCTACAGGGTGCAGAGGTAGTATTAGATAAAAATCATTTATAGAATATGGCATGAAATGTGTTAAAAACAATCTTTAATGCTAAACAAATTACTACACTGAATTTCAGATAATACAAAAAAAGTCTGAACTCATTTTGGAGAAAATTAAGTAGAAAAAACTTTAATGTGTGCGGGCTAAAAAAAATAGTCCATATATGTAATTGTCATTTATCCTCCTCCTCCTCCTCTTTCAACAATAGTCGTCCAAACAAGTACTGACACCCAAAAAAAACCATTCCCAATCAAACACACATTTTTTCCCCAGCAAAATTAAAGACAAGAGTCGAAAAAAACCGAATGTAAAGCTATTTCGTCGTCATTGCCGCAGTTAGGGGTGGATATTTTTTTTAAATCCTCTTTAAATGACATGGTATAGGGCCTACTTAATTACGAACAAAGGGAGTTATAGATCTTGGTTAAGTAGTTCGCCATGGGCGATGTGACATGACCGGAGAAAAGAAATGCTTTAACACTGAGCAAGGTGAACGCTATCGCGATAAAAAAAAGTCAAATAGATTTACTATGAGGTGACAATAGAAACATGTTAAACTTTTTTCCATGAGAAAATGTGAAAAAGTTGGAAAAAATAATTGCTTATAATTAAATCGTAGCCTCCATCATAGTTTAAATTACAACCAAATATTATTTTTACAGAAATATGTGATTTTTTTTTAAATCGCAAAATAAATACATGCGCCTTACATGTAGAAGTTTAAACAAAATCGCAATGAGTACGTTACATTCCAGAGACTCTTGGCATCTTGGTTCCGATTGACCTAAATATATAAAACTTTCAGTCAATTTGTTTTCAAAACAGTCAACTAGATATCTGTTGATACAAAGATAATAAAAGATGTTTACCAATTTGTAGAATTAATTAACCCTTTAACACTCAAATTTATTCAAGAAAATTTCCATTTTCTCAAAGAAAGTGTAAATTCGCAGACCAAGAGAAGAATATTTTTTAAAATTTATTGAGCCAGTCATTGCAGTGGTAAAATTTCAAAAATAGTCTTCTCTTAGTCTGCAAATTTACATTTATCCAGTGCCATATTTGACTAAATTGCTCGGTCGATGAAGTGTCATCACAAATCCCCACACTCACCACTTTGACCTTTTGAACACCGCCTCAACGCTTGGAGTGGAGTCAAATGTAAATATTCTCATGCACTCCCCACTCATATGGTTAATTCACATACCAAATTTGCTTGAACTATGCCCAATGGTTTCGAAGGAGTTGAGTTATAATCGATTTCTGCACAGATTGACAGACATACGCGCACAGGCGGGATGGCATAATCCCCACACTTTTCTTCGAAAAACATGGGGACAAAAATTTACAACTGGAATTATTGGCTCAGTTACCGAGCCAGGAGCTAGTCATTCTAATGATAAATTCTTTAAAATAGTTTCTCTTAGTCAGCCAATTGCTATTTCCCAAGACCACTGTAGAGGCCTTTTTAGGCAATCAAGACAACAATCATTTACGATTTAATGAAAATCCTGTTAAATATTTTGAAAATAATTTGACTGGAAGCTGTTGCTTTAACAAATTAAAGACATTTAAAATAGACATCAGCAGATCTGGTTTCAAAACTTTAAAATAAATGAAATTAGATTCTGGGAATTCAGGGTTGAAATGGTTAAATTACTTAAACTGACCATGTCCTATGATAACAATATACTGGTATCTTGTGAGAAAGGTGGACAACTTTTGGACAAAAACATTAACTCTACAAGTGAGGAGAGAGAGAGTTGTTGTTCCTGGTAGGCCCTATCTATATGTGACAAAGCATGATCCACATGGGATGTGCATTTCCGTGTAGGTTGTATCTTCTGATGGGATAACAAGGACATTGGGTTTCATTATCACCGGTTAACCATTTAATGGTCAAGACTAGAAAAGAAAATCTAAATCTTTGCTTTGCCAATGTCCAGTTCCCGCCCAAGAGACGGACTTTTTAGAAAATTTTTATGACTCACTGACTGCATGGCTCGATCGAGCCAGTTATTCCTTTAATTTTCCTCTGAAGAGTTGGACTTCATGGTTTAATGCCAAAACTTTCTTCTAACATATATATTAACCCTTTCAATGCCACAGACCTGATATCAAAACATATTTACAATGTTTCCAAAAATGTTGATCATGATCCCTGGATAATTAATTGTCCTTGAAAGTATTTACACAGTGTCCCAAGAGTGAGTGAGTGAGTGATAGAAGGAGGGAGTGGGTGATTGATGGAAGGAGTGAATGAATTAGTGAGGGTGGGAGGAAGCAAGTGAGTGAGTGAGTGGGAGGGTGTGTGGGGGGAGGAAGCGAGTGCATCTATCTAAATGATCTTGGTGTGTGTTTGAGTGATTGAGGTGTGTAGGCGAGTGATGTGGGTTCCTGAGTGATTGGCTGAGC
Source organism: Chaetoderma sp. LZ-2023a (assembly GCA_034401795.1). Taxonomy (NCBI): domain Eukaryota; kingdom Metazoa; phylum Mollusca; class Caudofoveata; order Chaetodermatida; family Chaetodermatidae; genus Chaetoderma; species Chaetoderma sp. LZ-2023a. Next base: position 34,040,669 of record CM067364.1, on the reverse strand, counting down.
AGGTAGTCAAGTGACTTAGTGAAGTCAGGCTCAACCCTGAATATTTTGAAATTAATTTGACTGGAAGTCGCAGCAACAGCTTCCAGTCACATTAATTTCAAATTATTAAACATGTATGGTTGCCTTGAAAATGAGATATGGTAAATTTATCAGTGAATGGGTTACCTCTTTAACACTCATATAGCGGCCAAAAATGGTTTCATCAGTGGTCTTGAGAAATGTCCATTTGCAGACCAAAAGAATATTTTTGAAAATTTACAACTGGAATGCCTGGGTTGATAACCGAGCCAGTCATTCCACTGGTAAGTTTTCAGAAATAGTCTTCTCTTGATCTGCAAATGGACATTTTCTATGAGAAAATTAAATTTTTTTTAGCAAATTCGAGGGTTAAGAATAACAAATCATAAGACAAATTACATGTACATCGCATAGCATTAACCCATTAACTTCTGAAATTTCAGTGTCTCAATTTCAAGACAACTATTCGGGCAAGCTATTAAATATTTTGAAACTAATTGGACTGGAACCTAGCAGCAACAGCTCCCAGTGAAATTAGTTTCAAAGTTTTCAACAGAATATTCTTTACATTAGACAGAATTAGTCATTTCATGAGAAAGAAGACTTAAGATATAACTAATTACTAATTAACCGTTACAAACCTGATGCCAATATTCTATCTTTTACTGTAATAATAGCAGAGAAACTGATGTACATTTTACTGGTGGACGATGTTGCTGTCTACGACAGCACCATCTTCCACCAAATTTGTTAAAAAATATACACCAGAGCATCTTTTAATTTTACTTGAAAATTTTAATTTTTTGTATCAGAGTGCTATGAGTTAGACAAAAAAACCCAGATAAACAAGAATGTTTACTAACCTGTAGTAGCACATGCTTTTAATATGCGATCTGTCCACATTTAGGCCTAGATTTAATCTTAATTTGTACAAAACACGCATATACACTCCCTAATCCTGTGGGGCATAGATCAGGCTGTGGTTGGTTCAATGACGCTCACGCATAGAAAGAAGACTACAACAACGTCAGTCGATATATTATTAAGTTCATGCTTGCCATAACAGGATATATCTACTTTACCCTAGTTAGGCCGAGTGAACCACCCACCAGCCCTGAGTGTGAGTCGCTCGGTCGAGTCCCGCTAGCCTGAGTCTCGTGATTATTAACCAACATATCATTCAATATCGTTTCAATATATTTAATATATATTATATTGTATATTATTAAAATCATGGACAAAATTTTGAAATTAATTTGACTGAATGTTTGTGCTGTCGCTGGCACGAACAATTTTCTGTCAATTGTTTTCAAAATACTAAGTAGAATTGATATATGGATTGCTTTAAATAAAGTCTGTGTGAATTTACTGGTTAAAGGAGGCTAGTTATTGGCCTGTGCCTGTGAGATATAGCCATAGAGATCTATACATGATATGGTTTGTCTCTCTCTCTCCGTCTCTCTCTAGCACTGGCCTAGATCACACCACGAGGCCAACCGCCCTCAGTACATGGTTCAGATATATAATCTGGGTGGGTGGGGAATTCAGAGGGAGAGAGGGGTCAGCAGATGGGATTAGTATGTAGGACAAAGAATGAGAAAAATTTTATTTTTGTATATCTATATAGATGGGTGGGTGGGGGATGGATGGATGGAATGATGGATGGATCGATGGATGGATATTTGGAGATGATTTCCTGATCGATATGGACATGTTACGCGCTATGAGTATTGTTGGGATTTTTGTACGGCACGTTTCGTGTGACAGAAGCAACAATTATACTGACAGCCATTATCCGGTAGCGTATTGATCAGTATATCTGGACAGACTGACAACCTAACCCATCAGTCTGTCCAGATATCGGTAAGATGGTTAGCGGAAAGTCAAAGCATTGACAGACAGGCCGGCAGTCAGTCAGGCAGATAGGCAAGGAGGCAGGTGGGCGGATGGACGGACAGTGATGGATGGACAGATTGATGGATGGACAGATTTCATATATAGATATGCTCATTAATCCTTTAATGCTTCAGACAGCTAAAACTGGCCTCTGCGGCGGTCTTGAGGAATGTCTATCTGTAGGCCAAGAGAAGACTATTTTTTGGAAATTTACGACTAGAATGACAGGCGCAGTAATCGAGCCATACATTACTGTAGTAAATTTTCAAATATGATCTTCCATTGGCCTGCAAATGGACATTCAATGAGGAACAATTTAGATTTTCCTGATTACTATTAGCCAGTAAAGGGTTTAATAAAGGTCTATATATATATATATATATATATATATATATATATATATATATATATATATATATATATATATATATATATGTCCATTTTTTACTATTATCTACCAATTTGAGTAACTTATTTAAATAAACTTCACAGGCGAGTTCATCTGTGGGTCGAGGAGGACTCTAGCTGCCAGGCAAACACATAGCGGTGACAAATAATATCTAACTGGCACTTTCCCAGAACATTATTCATATTTCACAGCCACCCCACAACCTCAAGCATAATAAATAAAGTAAAAGCTGTCTCCACCCCCACCCTGTTACAATCTAACCCAGCCTTCCTCCCTCCCTCCCTCCCCCCCCCCCCCCCAATCCCCTCACCACAAACCCACTCTTCTCAACCCTATAGAAAGTAAAGTCCGCTTGCATGATTGACCATAGCTGTATGGTGTATATTCTAAAGCTGTATAACATTTAATATATTCAGTGAACACACCCCTTGGCTCTAGTCTGGCCTACAGTACAGCTTAGAAGTAATATTCCAAAACAAAATAACGTGTAACTGTTGAATATTTTTAACATTAAATCTTGCAATGTCTTCCAATCCAATTCTGTTCAAAATATTCAATAGAACATTTGTTACTATTAACCATTAGTGGCTAAACTTGGCCAAGAAAATTAAATTATCTCCTTATTTAAGCCGTTCACTGACAAATCTGTGAAAAAGTATATTCTTTACAATATAAAACTTATTCTGTTGAATATTTTGAATTTTATTTTACTGGTAGTCGTTGCAATGGCTTCCAGATAAATTAATTTCAAAATATTCAACAGTTTTTATCTATGGTGCCGTTGAAAATCAGATACCAGGAATTATCGATGAAACGGTTAATGTCCATTTGCAGGCTGAGAAGTGTATTTTTGAAAATTCACAATTGGAATGTCTGGTGCGGATATCGAGCCAGTCATTTCAGTGGCAAATTTTCAAAAATCTCACGGCCTGCAAATGGACATTTCTCAAGAGCGCTGTAGCAGCCAGAGGCCGGTTTTGGCCGGCTTCGCCATGAAATGATTAAAGTAAAATGTTTCTGTTTTTGTTTTGGAACCATGTGTTAATTTACTTATGAGCTGTAAACAACATTTGCTAAATAAACTTTAACCCTTTACTCCTCTGTAAAAGATTTTGAAACTAATTCGACTGGGACCTGTTTGTTGCTGACAGCTCTGAAACTGACACACGGATATCTTAACCCTTTAACTGTCAAATTTGTTCAAAATTCAAATTTTCTCATAGATAATTTTCATTTGCTAACCAAGAAGACTTTTTTGAAAATTTACCACTTATGAGATCCGTTATCAAACCAGTCATTTGCGGTAAATTTTCAGAAATAGTCTTCTCCTGGTCTGCAAATGGACATTTCTCATGACCACTGTAGAAGCAATTGTTGACTGATATAAGTGTTAAAGGGTTAGGAGGTAGAGAGTTAAATAATTCTCGCCTCCGCGCGCGCACACACATGTACGCACGCACGCACGCACGCACGCACCAACACCACCACAGTCCATACAGTGAATAAAGATTTAACCCTCTTTATTCTGAATTGCCAAGAACAATCAGCTAGACATGAAACATGACAAGTATTTTGAAAACAAATTAACTGGCATTTCATAAGTCATTGCTGCCAAAAGCAGCAGATAATATTCAGTCAAATTGTATTCAAAATAATCAGCATGAGGTTTATGTATTGACACACGTTAATTCAGAGTGAAGTGGGTAATATTTAAACATATATCTAAAGGCAATTAATATGCATACAGAAGTTACAACTGTAATTTTCTGATTCATAAAGAAAATAGAATGAATTGAAGAAATCAATTTAAAACAAACTACGATTTTAGGACGCTCTAAGAATAAATTCTGTATGTATTAGACAAATTCGGAAATCGCTCAGAAGCCATTTTATATTTGAAATCTTAAAGATCTCCAAACTATAAATAAAAATTTTATAATGGTGTGGATGTATTGCTACTGTATTGATACTTTTAACCCTTTTAACTCTCGAATTTCTTAAAATAATTTCAGTTTTCTCATATAAAATGTCCATTTACAGACCAAGAGAAGACTATTTTTGAAAATTTATCACTGGAATGTCATTCCAGTGGTAAATTTTCAAAAATAGTTTCTCTTGGTCTGCAAATGGACATTTCTCAAGACAACTTTTGGCTGATATGAGAGTTAAAGGGTTAAGACTTAACACTCTGATGTCAAAACTTTATCTTTTACTGTGTCAATAACAAAGAAACTGGTGTACTGGTGTTTTGATCATTTCTATTAAATTTTTCATCAAATCTAAGACTTTCACCCAAGGGGCCTGTATCGCTCACCTGGACCATAGGCATCTCAACTAGAATGGTCATTAACAATAAGTAAAACTCTACTGAGTTGAGCAGACTTGTAACAAGAAAACAGAGGCCATGTTTCGTTATGTATCAACTTCTCTTGAACAAACTTTCATGGCCCTTAGTCATCAAGATCATATCTCCAAAATTTCGGCCAAATCCATTCAAGATGGCCAGGCAAACATTTGGCAAATCAAGTTCCCTTGAACAAAGTTGGTCCAGCTCGTGCCCTAAATGATATTTTATGACTTTTGAATCAATCACTCAGTTTCAGCGAAGATTTTTAAAAACATTTTTAAAAATCGGCCAAATCCAAGATGGCCACCGGACAAGTTGGCTGATTGGCTTCGTTTGAACAAACTTGAATCTCTACAACCTAGGGATGCTTCCTGCCAAATATAATTGAAATCGGCCCAGCAGTTCTCGAGAAGACATTTTAAATTTCCTATTGCTTTAGAATGGGAGCTTTTTGCAGGAAAATGATCGAGGATGGCCACCAAACCATTTATCCGACAGTTTCAAAAATTGCAAATTTGAGATCAGAATACCCAAAAGCACATATAACACCAATTTCAGCCTCAAAATCCATCAAATAAAAAAATCCATTATGGCCACCAAACACACTATGTTTTGATTGGCCCATGGTGGCCATGTTTTTTGACGGATCAACTTCCCTTGAGCAAAGTTTAATGGCCCTTAGTCCCTAATCATATCTGCCAAATTTCGGCCTGATCCCTTCAGCGGTTCGGGAGGTCGTTTTTACCAAAACTAGGTCAACCAAAATGGCTGCCAAACCGTTTGACCAATCAAGTTCCCTTGAACAAACTTGGTTCAGCTCTTGTCCTAGATCATATTTCATGGGGTTTGCTTCAATCCACCAAGCGGTTTCGCAGATTTTTAAAGCCATTTCCTAAAATCGGCTGGAATCCAAGATGGCCACCAGCCAAAGTGGCCGATCGGCTTCATTTGAACAAACTTGGATCCATATTCCCTCAGGATACTTCCTGCCAAATATAATTGAAATCGGCCCAGTGGTTCTTGAGAAGAAGTTGTTCAAAGAAAAAGTTGATGGACGGACGGACAGATGGATGGATGCAGGGCAGATGGTCACCATGGCATAAGCTCACTTAGCCATTCTGGCCAGGTGAGCTAAAAACTGACCAATCAAATTCTGAATAGAAGTTCTGGAGGGTACCAGCATAGGATTCTTACAGGCAAATTTGGCTGAAATCAGTCAAAGCGTTAAGGAGAAGCGGACGATGGCTGGACAGTGGACGGCCGCCATGGCATCTGCTCACTTGACCTTTAAGGGTGGGTCATTCTTAGGAAGCCTATGTCCACGTTTTAACCAAAGATTAGATATAAACTGCTACATTGAGCTAAATGGAAAATATTAATGCTGATAAAAGAAGATCTTTCCCAAGGTCACAGTAACCTTGACCTTTGACTTTTTTACCACATGGTCATTGTGTCATGACGTGTTATTATAATGAAGCATGTATCCAAGTTTGGGTCTAGTATGATTAACCAAAGATGAGATAAAAACTGCTAAGTTGAGCTAAACGGAAAATGATAATCTTGAAAAAAGCAATGTTTTACCAAGGTCATCTTGACCCTTGACCTTTTGACCTTAGTCATTGCGGGATGTTGTGTCCTTATAAGGAAACATGTGTCTAAGTTTGGGTCCAGTATGATTAACCAAACCTGAGACAAAAACATAAAAGTTGAGCTAAACGGAAAATATTAATGTTGAAAAAAGCAAGGTTTTTATGAAGGTCACAGTGATTGTTACCTTTGACCTTTTGACAGCCAGGTTCTTGTGAGATGCTGTGTCATTATAAGGAAATATGTGACCAAGTTTGGGTTCAGTATGATTAACTAAACCCGAGACATCAACAGAAAAGTTGAGCTAAACTCAAATTGGCCGCCGCTGCCACCACCATCGCGCCCGGATGACGTGCAGGGTATCGCAATAGCTCGTTTTACTTTGCAAGGTCGATCTAAAAATAGTCTTCTCTTGGTCTGCATAGGGACATTTCTAAAGACCACTGCAGAACCAGTCATGTGGCTTACCAAACATAAGACCACATAATTGAGGGATATGATCTGTGACCCGTCATGTACTTACAACACTTACAGCTTACCTGTATTATTACCTTTAAGGTAGGACTCTGAGAATTCATGTTTCAAAGTATATAAATGGAAAATTTAGACAAAGGCTTAGTTAGAAATAGCCAAAATCAACCCCTGTAATGATGTTTACTAATGTTAATTTGCGGGCGCAAAAAAACCCAAATTTTTGTGAATTTTTTTAACTGTCAACTTTCTTGACCAATCTTGACCAATAACCCTTTAATGGTCACATTTGGTCGCTTATTGAATGCCCATTTGTAGGCTGAGGACTATTTTTGAAAATTTAACACTGGAATGACTGGCTCGGTTATCGAGCCAGTCATTCCAGTGGTAGTTTAAAAAATAGCCATCTCTTGACCGGCAAATGGACATTCCTCAAGACCGGTTTTGGCCGCCTTGACCATTAAAGGGTTAAAGGATTAATGTTGCCACACAATTGTTCATTTTGGCCGTCACCATGATCTGGATAAAAAGGCGGATTCAGATTGGATCAAATTATGGATATTTAAGACAAGAAAGTGTGTGACCATACACTACGGATTCCAGAAATTTGGGTGTCATCCAAAAAGAATCTGGAAAATCTGAAAACTTTTTACAATTGTGACACAACCTGCAATCTCTGATCGCGCTTGTTTTTTGTAATGTAGAAATTTGATGCGTATATGAACACGTTGACCAGACCTGATTTAATTCCATCCAGAAATATAAAAACGTCATAATTATTGATGTCGGACAAACAGATCTAAATATGGTGGGAGGGAGATGATACAAACTGATTTGATTTTTCGTTAATTGTTTGCTAGGCCTTATTTCGACTCTTATCAGTCAGTAGAAATTGCATGTTTTAGTGCTATCATCTATCTCATGACAAATATTTTTGTCTCTAACAAATTTCCATGAAAAAATGGCAGGCTTCTGGGGGGCTTTAACTGTCTGCCTGCTGAATTTCTGCAGACTACATTTTCCATGGGATTTAACTCCGGATATGCTAAATATTTTGAAAACAATTTGACTGAATGTTGTTGGTGACTAAGCCATCAACAACTTTCAGTCAAATGTTTTTCAGAATATTCAGCAGGTCCAGAGTTATTGCCCATTGAAATTATTGTCCTGTGGTTTACAGCTGTCAGACAGTTAACCATTTAACACTCAAATCAGCCAAAAACGGTGTCTGCAGTAGTCTTTGAGAAACGTCCATTTGCAGACCAAAAGAATACTAATTTTGCAAATCTACCCCTGAAATGACTGGTCATTCCAGTGGCAAATTTTCAAAACTAGTCTTCTCTTGGTCTGCAAATGGACATTTTCTGTGAGAAAATTTAAATTTTTTTTAACAAATTCTAGGCTTAAAGGGTTTAAACTTCACTATCTCCCTATCTAAGCAGTCATTTAGCACTTTTAGAGCAATAACTATAGAACAGACACTTCTGGGTAATAATTGAACAGGTAGTCTATGCAGTTGAGTGGGGTGGGGTTGCTAGTAAATTGAGGGGTATGGGTGGAGTGGAGGGACTGAGTAAACAAATTATATGGCTCAAAAACTCATGCAAATACAATGTAAAATTGGAACTATTATTACTATCTTTTCATTCTAATTCTCGCTTCAAGGCAGTTAAGTTTTTGAAAATAATTTGACTGAAAGTTATTGCTGCTTCCAGTTAGATTGTTTTCAAACTGATCAACTGAATGAATCTAAACTAGTTGAATATATATAGTAAACACCATACAAACATATATTAAACATACAGATTGAAATTTTTCAAACAAATGTCTCTTCATGGCCCTCAGATAACACCCTAGGGATTATTATTTTTAGGTTATGACTGGCTGAATAAATTCTCATGGGGGGACTCCACCAGAGGTGGGAGGGAGGATTGGATGGGAGACAGGTAAATTACAACGCCACAAATATGATTGCCACCACCAACCAGCTCAATCCAGCCATGTGCCTAAGCATAGCCCTGTGTCTCCGCTCGGCTGAACAGGGTGGGAGACCATTGCCACCACCGACCAGCTCAATCCAGCCATGTGCCTAAGCATAGTCCTGTGTCTCCGCTTGGCTGAACAGGATGGGAGACCATACATAGCTGTTTGAAAACACGCCCAGTACCTGCCAGGTACGCTCAGGCATTTAGATCCAGTACTATTAACTCAAACTACCCTGACGTCAATATTCTATCTTTTAATGTGGCCGTGTCAAAGAAACTGATGAACATCTTTCAACAGTTTTCAACAATTTTGGTGGAAAATGCTGCTGCTGTCTACGACAGCACCATCTTCCACCAAATTTGTTGACAAATTAACACCAGTTTTAAACACCTTTAATTTAATTTGATAATTTGTAATTTTGACATCAGAGTGGCAAGGGTTAAACAGTATAAATTTTGAGACATTAAATTATATATTAGAAATAATTTATACAATGTCTACCACCCCAACCCACCCCAGCAGCCAAACACTGTCCATAATCGCATATATAGGGACAGAGATGCATTTATAGCTATGCCCCGCCTATTTCTACCTAGGGTCAGTCCACTTCATACAAGTTTTGGAATCAATTTTAATACTTTTGAAACCTGAATTCCCAGGCAAGCTGTTACCCTTTAACCTGCAACTTCGTTCAAGAAAATTTCAATTTTATTATAGAAAATATCCATTTGCATACCAAGAGCTTATTTTTGAAAATTTACAGCTGGAATGACTGGCTCGGTTATCGAGCCAGTCATTTCAGGGGTAAATTTTCCAATATAAGCTTCTCTTTGTCTGCAAATGGAAATTTATCAAGACCACTGCAGAAGGTGCTTTGGGCTGATATTAGTGTTAAGGGGTTAACCACTTTGAAATTAATTGATTAACGGATGTTGCAGTCTATTGCAAAGCTTCCAGTGAAATTAGATTCGAAATATCCAACAGAATGTTTATTAAATTCCTAAATCTACATATTCTAAATGCACAGTATTACTTAACCCTCTAACACTCATATCAGCCAAAAACAGCTTCTTCATGGGTCTTGAGAAATGTCCATTTACTGACCAAAAGTAGAAAATTTACCACTGGAATGACTGGCTCGATAACCAAGCCAGTCACTCCAATGGCAAATTTTCAAATATAGTCTTCTCCTGGTCTGCAAATGGACATTTTCTATAATAAAATTGAAATTTTCTTGAATAAATTCAAGGGTTAAAGGGTTAATTATTAAAACTTTATTCATACCTAATATTGTCCAATGAAAAACATTGTAAGTCACGGTTCCAACATACCGAGATCTGACCTGGACATCTTCATTTTGCAAGGGAAATAAACCTGCTAAATATGGGCATATGTTTGCCGAAATGAAATCATGACCCATCGCTTATGTCAAATATATACTTATATTGCGAGTGTATGTTCATAACTTTACAATTTTAGGTTTTCAGAGGGAATATAATATGGCCAAAATAAGTTTTGTTTTGTGTAAACCTCCCTGGTGAAATCTTTCTTTTTTTTCACCTGGCCGGGTGCTAAAATGCTAAAACATCGATACATTTGTCAAACTATACAAATTACAATGTTTTTAATGCCATTTGTATGCAATGTGAATCCTTTTTGCTAATTGAGACATGAAAAACATGACAAATTTGACAATTACAACCATATTTAATGGGCATCTAGTTAAATGTCTAAAAACTAATATGACATTTTTAAAATTTATTAATAATTGACAAAATACTAGATTTCCTCCCTCTCTACTGAAGTATTTTTTCCCCACCCCGTTTTCAGGAAGCACAATTTTGTTTTATGGATGGCCTAAGGATATTTTGTCTATACCTATTATATTTCCTGGAATAAATAATATTGTGAACTTGTATGTCAAAAAGACTTCACGCAGTGGACAGGCTGACAAATGCCGTAGTAAATGCAAGAAATTCCCTAATGTTACAGTAAAAATGTCCTAGGTGCCCTCTTAAGTGATGTTTCTTAAATTTCACTTTCACAGCAATCAGCCAAACAGTTTCAGAGAAGCTTAAAGGTTTTTATTAATATCACAAAGTCACCAAAGATGGACACCAACCATATTGACCAATCCGCTCGATTTGAAAAAGATTTGGACATAAGCTCTAAGATTGAAGGAAATTCCAATTTCCGATTCTCCGAGATCTAACAATTACTTACCATTACATTACTCATTGATAATACAGCTATCCCGATAGCTGGCTCTAGGAATCTAGATTTAAAAAGCTTTACCGGCTCCTGGAACCGGGTACCCGGTTCCCAACAACCGGGTACATGCCTGGCAGAGACACTCATATTGTTTGCACAGCTACCAAACAAGAGAATAACCCATGGCTTGCCTCCGTGGGGCTGGGAGGCAGGGTCTCTAATGTAATGGTAAATATTGTTAGATCTCGGAGAAAGGGAAAATTTCCTTCATTCTCCTTCGATCAATACTTACCATTACATTACTCATTGATAACACCAGATTTAGTCGGTAACCTGGAGGGAAGGGGCAAGCCATACAAAGCCTCTTTTGCCCCTGGAGAAAGAACTTAGACCTAAACTTGACATATGGAGACCTAAAAGGACCGACAAAATTTGGGACCAAATCACATTCGCATCACCGCTCTCCCCTCTCCCCTAACCCCACCCCCCCCCCCCCCCTTTCTCCTAAGAAAAGGGAGAGAACTCACGAACATGCATCTCGCCTGAAACACAAATATGCCAAGAGGGTTAACTGCTCTTTGCATATATCAGCCTGGGAATAAGCATGAATATATAAGATGAATGAATTTAGGTCTCCATATGTCAAGTTTAGGTCTAAGTTCTTTCTCCAATACAGACATAAGAAAAACCCAACTCAATCTTGAATTACCTCATGATATTTGGATTCCAAACGTGGAGCCTCCAACCATTCACTTGTCCGGCCATCAGTGACGCAATCTGGTTGATATCCTCTCGCTTGACCATGTTTGCTTCTCAGTTCTTTCTTACAAATGCCAAAAAAGGGAGAAGAGCAGTGTGGTCATTTAACTATCATTTCAAAACAGCTAAAGCTATAAGATGAATGAACATGATACACATCCATAATACAAAAAACTCTCACTATTGAATTACCTTATGATAATTGGACTCCAGACGTACCGCCTCCAACCATTCACTGGTCCGGCCATCAGTGACACAATCTGGTTGTCATCCTCTCGCTTGACCATGCCTGCTTTAGGTCCTTTTCTTACCAAAGTGAAAAAAGGGTGAAGAGCAGTGTGGTCACTAACTAACGTTTCAAAACAGCTAAAGCGAGTAGATTGGCAGAGTCTGACACATCCCTCATATAGTAATCCATGAAAGAGGACTCACAGTGCCATTGTGGAACAGCCATGATGTCCTCTAATGGCCCACCATTGTAAAGGGCGGTCGAGGCGGCTATTCCTCTAACATTGTGTACCCTTGCGCATTGCACCTGGTGCCCAGTCGCAATCTCATCGGTAGTCTGAATGCATTCGACTACCTAATGAGAGATAGAATCCATGGATACGGCGCCATATGGCTTCTTATTGCAGATCCACAGATGTCTATCATTCGACCGTAACGAGTCTGTCCGTCTTTTGTACTTAGTCAAAAGACGGACTGGGTACCAGACACTGGCATCACGATCAAACCTAGTTAGTTTCAGTATAATGATCCATTTGCCGGGATATTTCAAAGATTGATTCTTTGACATAAACTCTGCTCTTGGCAGTAGACGCAGACCCTCTCCGGAGACAATAAATCGGTCCCTCTCTGCTGAAAGTGCATGGATCTCACTGCGCCTTCTAGTTGAGGAAGCTGCCAATAGAAAAACCGCCTTTAGAGTCAACTGCTTTAGACTAGCCGAACGCAACTGTTCGAAAGGGTCCTTGGCCAGTACATTAAGTACTAAAGATAGACTCCCGGCTGGAATGACCACCGGTTGTCTTGGTCGGAGATTGCTCATTCCCTTCACCATCACATTTAACTGGGCCACCTCTGGACTATCCCTGTTGGCTAGACAAGGGATAACTGATGCCAAAGCTGACTTGTATCCAGCAATTTTGACAGGAGCTAGTCCTGAAAAGACAGCTCACAGAGAAAGTCTGCTATTTGCTGAATAGTGGATTCTGCAGTCTGCAAATCTGTTAACCTTGTTGTTATATGACTTGAAGGTTGACCTCCTTCTCGCAGCTGCGATGAATTTCGCAGCTTGTTGAGAAAAACCTTCCGACATGGAACGTTGTTTGATAACATCCATGCAATCAATTTGAACATTTCGGGACGCTCGTGTAGGAAGCGTCCCTTGGCCTGGGAGATTATGTCCGGAATCTCGGGTAACTGCACTGGATTGTCCACCAGCAGATCTAGAAGATCCGTGAACCATGCCTTGCTGGGCCAAAATGGCGCTATTAGCAGGACCAGGCACGGTTCCTCTCTGATCTTCACCAATATCTTCGGCAGAAGAATGGTGGGTGGGTACGCGTAAGCGTGCATCCCTCTCCAGCTTATCGCCAGAGCGTCTGTATCAACGGCATTTGGATCTGGAATCGGCGAGACATAAGTAATGATTTGAGAATTTTCCTTTGTGGCAAACAAGCCCATGTTGGGCTTGCTTGCCCCAATGCTCAAAGATCCTGTGAAGAACCGGAGGGTTGAGAGACCATTCTGTTGGCAGAATTCTCTGTCTCCGAGACAAAGCATCTGCCAGAATGTTCAATCACCCAGGAATCTGAGCTGCTTTCAAAACAACCGAGTAATTCCTGCACCATTGAATCAAGTGCCACTTTCATACATAGTGTGGGTGACTTGGTCCCGCCTTGGCGATTTATGTATGATACTACTGTTGAGTTGTCCGACCGTATCAATATCGCCTTGCCCCTGACTTTTGGAAGAAACTTTTCCAACGCCAGTTCCACTGCCATCATTTCCAACAGATTGATATGCAGCTGGCTCTCTTGGAGGGTCCATGTGCCTGAGACCTGGTGTTCTCCCAGGCAGGGCCCCCCCCCCCCCCCCCCCATCACTCCAGTGATGCATCCGTGTACACGGACAGCTGGGTGGGGTAGGTGCAGCGAAACCTCTACTAGGAGATTCTGATGCTTTTTTCCACCATACAAGATGCGACATTAATGGCTCCAAAACTGGCACCAGCTTTGACAGAGGTTCTGTTCTCTGTTTCCACAGAGACATCAGATACAACTGGATAGGTCTTCGCATCAGAGCAGCGTTCAGGATTACCTGCTCCATGGAGACCATCATCCCACCATCTGAAGAAACCGCCTCGCCTGAATGTGGTGTCCCAATCGAAAACTCTTGAGGATGGCTAACAGAGACACCACTCTTGGCTCTGACGGGTAAACCCTGCCCTCCTCAAGATCGAATCGCATCCTTAAATAAACGAACTGTTGAGTGGGTGTCAACTCGGATTTCTCATTGTTGACTATCCAGCCTAGAGTCAGAGCAGTATCCACCTCTAACTTGGCCGGCGTGTCTGCCTTGATAAGCCAATCGTCTATGTAGGTGTGAAGCACCACGTTCTCTCTTCTGAGAAACGCCGTCACCGCAAGGACCACTCTGGTGAAAACCCGTGGAGCTGCCGACAGGCCAAATGGGAGGACTACAAACTCCCACACTTGATTCTGAAATGCAAATCTCAGAAACCTGTGACAACTCCTGTTCATTGGAATGTGGAAATATGCATCTTTCAGATCAATCGATACACACCACATTCCCCTCCTCAATTCTGCCATTACCGACCTCAGGTTTTCCATCTGAAACCGAGGCGTATGGATAAACCAATTTAATGGCCTGAGATTGAGTACAGGTCTCCACACCCCTGTGCTCTTGGGACAAGGAACATGTCTGAATAGAAGCCTGGAGTGTTCTGGTTTGCTGGTTTTATTGCTCCCTTCAGAAGCAAACCTGACACTTCATTTTGATTGGCTTCTAACTAGTCTGGTTCCCTTGGAACGGGTGTAGCGACAGGTACCAAAGACAGATTTTGTATGTACCCCTGGGATAACAATCCCTGGACCAGCCTTTCTGATGTCACACCTCGCCAAGCCTCGATGAAATGCATGAGCCTTCCACCCACTATAGACACATTGACGCCTAATGTGTGTGTCTGGCTCGCAATCCGCTTCCCCCCCCCCCCTTCTCTTCACGAGAGAGAACCATTTTGGTCTTGGCTTGACCGGTCTAACTGGCACCGCTGTTCCTGTTGCACAGGTGTGGTCCAGGCAGATACGAAGGGAGCCCTCGTACCCTCAGGTACGATCCGCTCCCTTCTTTCCGCCCTTCAAGGACTTACCCTTCCCCTTGCCCTTCCCGCCTCTCAGGCGATCAGGAGCAACATTGGGATGGGTAGGAGCCTCCACAACCTTCTTGGCCTTCTTTGCCGGAGGCGGCTGAGAGGACCCGGTAGAAGCAGAAGCAGCACTAGGCTTGGCCTTCGCCTTGCTTTTATGCTGTTTCTGCTTCTTAGAAGGTTTCCCGGTTAGTGGTTTGGCTACAGGCCCTAGTGCGTGCGCCTGTCGCATTAGTTCCAGCTGCAGATTCAATGCTAACCGATTCTGCGCAATGCTGGCAGTGTCTTCTAAGATGGCCCATGCTTGGGCACCAACGATGCTAGGGCCAGTAAGGGGTGTCCCAAGAAGACGCTCCCTAACTGCAGTAGCTGGACGCATATGGTCAAGGACCACCTGCCTCCTAGACTTCGTCATTCGCGCTTGCACCCTTGCCAATGTGTCCATAGACAGCACCAGGCCGTCATTGACACACGATAGTGCTACAGGTGGCACAGGGTGGCCTGCCCCGCTTCAGCCCACACTGACTGAAGAAGGCGATAAGAGTGATTGACAGCACTCATTGCTGCCCTCACCCCCTCATCGCACAGGGGCAGGACTTCGTCATGGCACACCTGGGACTTGTCCACCAGCGCCGGGGCGGGGCCACCCAATTCCAGCACTCTGGACACCCAGCACCCAGCAATAATCCTCAGTGACCGCTGGAACAACACCATATCTGTCGTATTCCCCCCGTGGGATATGACACCTCACCCGCACCTCCCTGGAAGCCGCAGGAAGTTGGCCCTTGGTCAGGAGCTGTTTGCTATAAATAGCATCCAACAACTCCATAAACCTTGGATCCAGTCCAATAGACTGGATCCAGGCTGTGGGCTAGATCCCATCCTAATCGATGCCACCGATGGATGGGGTGCATCCTCTTCGGCCGTGGTCGAAACTACAGATGGGTCCACCCTGGCTAGGCAAGCCAGAGCCTCCGACCAGTCTGTCTCTGAAGAGGACACTCCAGTGACCACGTCATCCGTTGCCGTGCTCACGGCCCTACCAACAACAGCCTCCCCCCTAGGAGCACTTGCTGATATGCCAGGAACTCCGGTACGATACGGTTCCGCCGCCACCCCATGGAAAACACCAGTCCATGGAGTAGGTCCGCATGGAAAACTGCGGACTTGTACCGGTTGAGGAACCGTGGCCAAGCACGGGCACCAATGGCACCCCATGCCTGACCGCTGGACCAGGCGAGATAGGTGTATACCACGCCTGGCAAGCCACACCCGTCACGGTATCGGTTGGTGGCAAACCAACCATCACGGGACCGGTGCCCGGTACCAGAGTGGCCTCAGCCACGGGCGGAGCCGCTGTCCTGGCTTGCGCAAAGCCAGACTGATGGAGGGTGGTTCCGTCCAGGATGGAATCGACCTCCATGCTCTCCGCCCACGGCATCTCAGGCCGCAGCAATCTTTCCTCCTCGTCTTCAGACTCCGAAGAGTCGTCACCAGGCGGACGGCTCCCATGCCTGACGGACCGGCCACCGCTACTGGACCACCCGGAGGTGGCCGCAGAGAGACAGAACCCATCAGGCCGGAGCCCGACGGGACTGCCAGGGAGCTGTACGAGACGGCTCCCTTGGTGGCCAGTCCAGAACCCTGTCCAAGGACAGGGTCCATACCAAGCACGGGAAGAGACTGCCATACAACTTTTGGAAGCAGTGATGAAACCAGCGTAGGCAGGACGCTATGCAAGAAGCCTTGCATAGCAGGTCCAAACCACGCTGGCGGTGCCATCTCCGCAACCGCTATGCAAGAAGCCTTGCATAGCAGGTCCAAACCACGCTGGCGGTGCCATCTCCACAACCTCTGGTTGCAGACGTGGAGCACCCCCAGCAGCCGAAACGGACGCTCCCCGATTTACATTCGGACCGCCTGACCCTGCATCAGACCATGTCAAGTTCTGGGCAAGGAACTTGACCATCATATCGGACGACCACACTGCACAAATGTTACACCTATTATCAAGATTACAATTTGTACATCTAAAGCAGACATGGTCCTTAAACAGAACCCTCACGAACTTATGGCACTCGTCACATGATGGCGGGGCTGGCTTGGCCTATGAATAAGCACACACCTACAATAAGCAAGTGGAACGAAACAGGAATGGAAGGCAGGCAAATAATTTTCAAATAATTTGATCATAAATTAAATGTTAACCCTCCCGCACCCCACCCCGCAACGTCACAGCAACGATCGCATTGATATGACGACAAGAACGAAGCGGGCAAGATACACCCATAAACTGATCCTCAAGGATGTATAAACGGAACCAAGAACCATATCGCATAGCATTCGGGGTATATTTACTAATCAATATAAATTATACTCCTAACGAAGGCCAAAATGATATGTGAAGAAACAACAAAATGTAAACAAACTGCTGTAGCCCATCTAAATCAAGAATTTTGAAACCACCGATCATTTTAAACAGATCGTGATAACACGCAAAACTTGAAAATTCCAGTTTTTCTGGTACCAATACAGTACGCAGCACCCAGAATCAGATGCGCGAATTAATGAAACATTTTCTTCACATAAAAATCTGAGACAACTCGGGTGTGACATCACCCGCTCGGATCATATGGAGAATGACGTCAGCCGATTTTCGTGTTAAACACCATATAGCCAACACCTTATTTCATATCTGCCGATCACCTGTTGGGGTTAAAGGAAGGTGATCAATCTGGCATATTTCGTTGTTAACACACGTCCCAGATTCAGGGTCAGAAATTGGAACATGCGACACAGACGAAAGTTTGAAGACCTAAGTCTTTTAACTATGGAATAACATGGAAATATACGACCTGGTTATCATCGACTCCTTCATGGTAATTCAAATAATCCTTAGAGAGTGAACACAAAGCTTTCACAATCACAGAAAAAGACTTAGAAAACTTTAATACTTCCAACTGCAAAAAAGTGTGTAGCTCTTGTTGCCGGTTCCAGGAGCCGGTAAAGCTAACTAAGTCTATAGTCCTAGCGGCCAGCTATCCAGGATAGCTTGTATCAGAAGTAATAGAATGGTGAGTATTGATCGAAGGAGAAATATCCACGACCCTTTAAATATAGAAATAAGACATCAAACACAAAATTAGAATTTAGGGCATTTTAAATGATGTGCAGCAAATTTTCAGAAAATCCAGGATGGTCGCATAAAACGTCAACTGATCAAATTTCTGTATAACTCTTCTGACGCCTACCACCATATATCCTTTCAGCTAATTGGTTAAAATCTGCCACTTGATAGGTTAATGAGCAATAATCTTTTCACACTTTAACACTTATATCAGCCAAAAATGGCTTCTACAGTGGTCTTGAGAAATGTCAATTTCCAGACTAAGAGATGACATTTTTGAAAATTTACCACTGGCATGACTGGCTTGATAACTGAGCCAGTCATTCCAGTGCTAAACTTTCAAAAATAGTCATCTCTTGGTCTGGGGGTCTGCAAATTTATATTTTTTTTTGGAAAAAAATTATATCTTCTTGAACAAATTCAAGGCTTAAAGGGTTAACCGACTTTCTGGATGCTTTTGGAAATCCAAGATGGCCACCAAATAATGTGACCAATCAAGTTTCTCTATAAGTTTGCTGAAGCTAGGTCTATTTCTTCCACTCGAGTCTGAAATCAGGCCAAAGGTTTAATCATAATTAGTAGTAGCAGCAGTATTTTAACACATTTTCTGGACTTTTACAGAAATCCTAGATGACTGCTGGAAAAACTGACCGATCAAAATTCTGAATAAGTGTTCGGGAGCCTACACCCATAAGAAACTTAGACAAATTTGTTAAAATCTGATAAGCCGTTTAGGAGATAAGTTTAAAGGATTTCTGGAAGATGTTTTGATAATCGAAAATGACTGATGAAAAAATAGATCAATCAAAATTCTGAACAAGTGGCCCAAGGGGGACTGTATTGCTTATCTGGAATTATTGGCCACTGGTAAAACCAAACAAAATGAAATGACCACTCGAAGAATTTAACAATCTAATTTCTGTGAAGAACGTTTAGGCAAGCTTTATTAAAATAGCCTCAGTAGTTAATTAGTAGTCTTTCATATGATTTTCTCAGAAATTTCCAGAAAATTCAAGATATACACCAAACACGCTAAAGTTTGACTGATATGTTTTTGACGTATTAGCATTCCAGTTTCCATGGACAAGCTTTAATGGCCTTTAGTCATTACTCACCCAAGATGGCCACCAAGACATTAGTGACCAATCATAAGTTCCTTTAAAAAAACTTGTTTCAGCTGTTTGCCTCGGCTGTTTCATGAGTTTTGAATCACTCCCCCCAGGTGGTTTCGGAGATCTTTAGACGTTTCTAAAAATTGGCCAAAATCCTAAAAGTACATGGGAGCTTTGGGAAGGAAAAACATCCAAAAAAAGCATTATCACAAGCAAAATCCATCAAATGAAAAAAATACAATATGGCTGGCATTGGCTGCCAAACATGCTACATTTTGATTGGTCCCTGGTGGCCAGGTTTTTGTCATATCAACTTCCCTAGAACAAACTTTAATGGCCCTTAGTCCCTAATCCTATCTCCTAAATGTCAGCCCGAGCCATGCAGTGGTTCTGGAGAAAGCCATTTTCCTGAAAACTAAGTCATCCAAGATGGCTGCCGAACCATTTGGCCAATCAAGTTCCCTTGAACAAACGTGGTTCAGCTCTTGATGATATTTCATGAGTTTTGAATTGATCCCTTAAGCTGTTTCCTATAAGATTTAAGACATTTCTAAAGAACCGTCAAATTCCAAGATGTCATCAGCTTCATTTGAATAGACTTGTTCCCCATGTCCTAAGGATGCTTCCTGCCCTGTATCATTGAAATCAGCCAAGTGGTTCTTGAAAAGTCATTTAAAGGAAAAATTAACGGACGACGGATGAATGGATGACAGATGGTCGCCATGGCATAAATTTACTTGGCCTGTTAGACCAGGTGAGCTAATAAATGTTCTGAAGCCTATAACCGCCAAGATGACCGCAAAAAAACAGACCAATCAAATTTCTCATTTTGATATTAATCAGAGGATCATTCCACCGAAGTGTCATTATTATTTTTAAGGGTTCTGGAAATTTTTTTAAAAAGGCCAAAATGACCACCGGAAAATGAACGAAATCAAAGTTATAAATAGATGTTTTTAAAAGCTACCCGCATAGGATCCATCCAGCCAAATTTGATTAAAAGCCACTAATCGGTTTAGGAGGTATTTAAAGGATTTAAAGGATTTTCGGACAACTTTCAGAAAATCTGAGATGGTCGCAAAATAAATTGGCCAATTAAAATTCTCATTAGATATGTTGAATCCTACCATCATAGGATCGTTTCGACCCAAGTATCTTTGAAATCAGGCAATTAATTGCGGATTAGTGTTTTAAATGGTTCAGGAAAATTATTTGAAAATCCAAGATGGGCACAAAAAAAATTGACCAATCACAATTCTGAATAGAAGTTCTAGAGCCTACCACCAAACAGATCCTCCCAACCCAAATTTCTTGAAAATCTGCCATGTGGGAGATACAACCGACGGATGGTCGCCAATTCATAAGCTCACTTCGCTGAAGTTCGCGATGCTGGCCAGGTGAGCTAATAACTGGCATACAATATCTAATATTTAAATACTCATTATTTGATTAATAAGACGCATGATTATTTATTATTTATTTATTTATTTCAGGATTCAAGATTATTTATTCAACTAATACAATAGTAATATAACAATAATCTGGATATATACTGAATATTTTGAAAACAATTTGACTGAAAGTTGTTGGTGGCTTAGTCATCAACAATTTTCAGTCAAATTGTTTTCAAAAATATTTAGTATATATCCAGAATTATACCCAATGGAAATGTGCTCTGCAGAAATTCAGCAGGCAGTTAAACATTTAACCCTTGAAATACTGGTGTCTAAATTTTAAAACAATGCAACCAACACACCCACCCTCACCCAAATTAAATTATTTAATATTCAACATTTCTGGTCTATGCGTCGTCAAAGGGTTAATTTTTTAGCAGAAGGTCGTATATAGTATACTTTATAAAAGCTCGATATTAGAGCTACAATCCGTTACCAAAGTAACAGAGACGCACTCGCGTCACGCCGCCAATTATGTAATCGGGAGTCAATCAATCATTTACTCCATCATACTTTATGTAGCGACAAATCTATTTTTATAAATCGTTCAAATTCTAATTTCCTCAACGATTTGAAACGATCTCTAGCTAATTAAACTTGTACCAGTCTATTAATTAATTTAATGCGCTACTAAACGCTATATAATCAATTCGTGTCGATTAAGACACGGCTCAGACTTCGCCATCGAATTATTATCTAAAACTCAATATTAGCAATAACGCTTGTTGTCCTGTTTTCTTGTCTTCCTATTATTTTTTTGGTCTGGCGTGAACGCATGACACGCGCGTGCGTACGCGCGCACGGGTAGACATACGTATTAGAATTGAGTGATCTAGCCGGGTGGTCACACCTTTAATAACTGCCGTCGTAATAGCCTGTAAAACCATATTAGTTGGTTATCGCAAGGCGTCACTAAATAACATGTTGTTTATCCGTTTAACTTCTATTTAATTGTACATATGGGTGGCCACGTGACTATATTTGTCTTACCTGTAATCAAGATCAAAGGAAGAATGTGTCGTAATAATGAAAATGATAACGTGTCTTGTGAAACTAACTACCTTTAACACGGCGGAGAAATGTCTCCCCTAAAATATTCGTTGCACACACAGACAAATATGACGGGCGTATTGGTGGCTCGGGATAGCTAGCTATTTCAGCCGCTCCCAGCTAAATACCCGCTCTCACACACTATACATAATTCTCTCTCAGCGCTCCCCGCCCTCCCGACACTACAAACACGCACGCACAAGCACGCACCGACGCACTAAGCCCACCGTTATATGAGGTGTGTGCCTACTAGACCCCGACAAGCGCACTCACAAGCTCGGCTCGTACGCTTTGCCAGAGCTGAACACCAGGCAGCAAACGACGAGCAAAGTCGTAACCAAGCCCCGCGAGCCATGGGGAGGAGTGGTCGGTTCGAAGCGAACGACAGAAAAAACCCGACCCCGGTAAAAATCGATCTCGGCTAGAGGGGGTGGTGTATGTGGATGGCATGCGAGTGGCGCGGTAATGCAGCGAGAATACGGACCGGTAGTTGTGTGCGTGTGTGTCAAGCTTGTGTGAGTGAGTGGCCATATATGGATGGCTTTGTGTCACATATTGTGCTTTACTGTACCAGGCTGGGCAGGGTATACTACACATAAATAAGTCCCATTTTATACCTAGGTTTAAGCAGAAAACATTAAACACGCCAGCTGTTCCACCCGCCCACCTACCCCCGCCCAATAGATGACCCTCGTGCTGTACGCATGACTGGACACGTCAGTAGTCCAAGGTACCTGTTCAAATTTGCCAGTTGATTAAATACACACATTCCCCATGGTCTAATATACTGACTTTTAGTATATCGAATCTGTATAGAAAGACCAAGATCGAGTTAAATATAAAATTCAGACCGAGAAATTTCGCCCAAGAACTACCCCCACCCCACACACCAAAATTGTTCTCGCAACCCACTCAATTAATTATAAGATCGCCATATCCTATGAAATAGGTATGCCGAGTACCGGATAGCGCGTGTTAAAGGGCCGGTACTGGGCCAATACCAGGCTAATGCGGCCAGGTATTGGCCCAGTAACCTACGCGATCAGGGTAGTAGAAAACAATCATGCCCCTATAGTGTCCTACGGACTACGTTTTTAATAGGCCTAACCAATTTAGTAGCTCACCCTTACAAACGTCAGTGCGCTCATTTTCGAGCCTATTAATAGCTAGCCTACCCCGCCCACTCACCACCCACCTGACACACGAACTCGCATAGGGATCGAATACGCCAACCACTGCGTCTTCGACAAACACCCTCGCACACGCATGAACACACTATTTAAAACGCGAATATCTCCACCCCACCCACGGACCGCTAACGTACACGCACACTTCTTAACCTGCCAGCCAAGCTTGCGCTCCTGGACGATAGCCCGGTTGTTCGTTAACCCACTTACGGTTGAATTACAAACTGCCTGGAGCCACTCACACCTCATTGCACTCCGCTAAAGAGCGCTGCAACTTGTTTCTTGCTATGACGACAGCAACATCTTTCTGCAACCCCACTTATTATATTCCCTGCAAACATCATGGAAAGGTTGGTAAAGGCACCTGATTTTCTTCTTGTCTGACGTGTGTGTCTTGGCTGACGGACTGGCTGTTCGCTACCCCCCTCAAGGGGCGTGGAGCAGAGCTGGTGAATAATTTTTGTGTCGGTCTGAACTTTGGCACCACCACTACTCGATCGAGTCACACACAAATAGAATCAGGCCCCGGCCTATACCACGGCAACTACAAGCCTGATACCGTACACACACGCACCACGTATGCATATCCCACAGCCGAGAGATATAGATAAAAAAACAAAAACATGCACACGGACACAGTCGCATACATACACAGAGTACACGCAAGAGGAAGAAGGGTGGTGGGTGGGGGTGGTGAGCGACTGAGCGGTCAACGTGGTCGTTGAACACGTTTACACAAAAGAACTAGGAACTGGTATGAACGCACTAACGCACATGACGGGTCAGGCACATTTCATACCATCAGCCATTCGTCGCCCATTATCCTCATAATCAGCGGTTGATCGCATTCTTTCGACTGCCTGACTTAACAATATTCAAGGCCACACCAACTGCGTGCGTGCGTGCGTGCCTTCGTGTGGGGGGGGGGGAGACTATGGGAGGGGTGGGGGTGGGGGTGGTGGTATACTATGAGGTAGGGGGTGGGGTGGGGTGGGGTGGGGTGGCGCGGCGCTGTGGTTATACGCTATGGAATAGAAAAATCCCGAGGGAGCGCTATCGCCTCCTTGCTCGGTTGCGGCCCCCACCACCCCCACCCGTTCCTACGCTGGCTACGCACACGAATCAGCCTGTCTGTCATTATTTTTTATTTCTTACAAACCTTCCAAAGTCACATAAGAACTACAGCGCGTCGCACTTGTTGTTAAACACGTGCGGCCTGCTGCATGTACAGTTGCGATGCGACTTGGGAAGCATTTTCAGAAATGCCCAACAAATTTTTAACGACCAACCGACTATCACCAACGGACCTTTCCATTTTTAGCTATGCCCCGCCCATCTCTAGCTAGGCTCCACCCACACCTCGCTCGAGTTGAGATCGATCGATCTCTGCACTTCCTGACTATCAATTTTATAGAAAACTATACAGGTAAGCTATTGAATATTTTGGAACTAATTTGACTGTTGCTTCAGTCAAACTAGTTTCAAAATATTCAACAGCCTATTTATTAAATAGTAGAGACAATTCATACAATGTGTCGGACTATAATATTAAGAATTAAAGAACATCTTATATATGAACATAGAATCATTTATGACGTAATTATTATCACGTCATCTTACAAGCCGCTTAGCTGATTATGACGTCATATGATGGAAGATGGATACTCTGGAAAGTTGAATTAAGCCAGTTTTCCATTCGTCCGCAACGAATTGTAACACGGATCGACCGGTCAGGTACGAGCCGTACTAGCTAAGCTGGGTACGCGCCGTCCGTCCTGTATACGTTCCATAAAGCACGCCCCCTGGGTAGAGCATACGTGTATAAGCCATATACGTATACGGAAGGAATTTCGTTAAAACGCGTGGCGTTTCATCAAATCGAGAGCTAATAACTTTGCAACGCTTTATAGCAACGCTAAGATCGGACACGGGGCGTGGACCTAACGTATATGTTATCGTGATCTATACATTTCAAATGGGTGGTCCTAATATTAACAAAGTTATTAAATCTACAATAACAGTCTTCTCGGATGGGACTTTAAATTGAGGTCCCGTCATACAGTGCCCATCACTGTGCGAACGTGAGCTAGGGTTAGGTAGGGAACAAAAATCTCGGCATAATCAAAGTAAACCGAATGCTGAATGGATTCGTCCTCGGATGGAACCACACAACATACGGATTACAAAAACAAAACAAAATTGTTAGAATTAGAATCTTTCGGACTTTTCGATGGGACTATGGAGGGATGTAACCCGGATGACTGATCGAGTTCGTCCTCGGACGGACACAGTCACCATACGGGCTACCTAACCAATCAAAATCAAACAAGTGCGCGCTGGTGCCTGCTCGGATGATGGCCAGAAGAGCAAATGGGTCCCAGGACCCGAAAGACCCCACAACCCAAACCTCCCCACTCCCCCCAAAGGGGCCGGTGAGGTCTCTGACCTAAAGCCCCGCCCCCCGGGTGCATCAGGTCATAAGACCGTACGCACCTACTCCCCCTCCCCTGACCCAGCACCTACCCCATCCCTTCCCCACCCCAGTTAGGTCCAGGTTAGGCCATCGCCATCACCCACGCCCAAGCACGAGGAGCAACAGAAAAGCCATGGACAAGAACAGCAACATGAGACAAAATCGAGAGACAATGATCAACACACACACACACACACACACACACACACACACACACACACACACACACACACACACACACAGAGACACAAGCTAATGCACAAACCGATGTCACAAGAATTCACAAGAATTCAACAGAAACCATAAAGGCCAGGCGTGAGTCTAGACCCTAGCATTGGGAACTAGCATATACACGCCTTAAATATTACAACACACACACTCAAATCGAGAGCGTCGTCGGCCGGAGCGGGTGCGGAGGTTTTGGGGGAGGGAGGGGGGGGGGGGGGTTGGGGGGGGGGAGCTGCCCAAGCACGGGACCCTGACTGTATAACTGGAGCCCCGAAGACGGAATTCAGCATCATCTCGGTATGTCACAATTTCCAGTTCAGTTCGGACCACAACAGTTTTCGGGCCAACGCACCGTGAATTAGATCATCACAGTGTAATATGTTCTTGTTTAATTAATAACTAAATAGGAACTATTTAACGGTGGACCCTTAAGGTCCAGTTATGTAATTCTATATGACGTAGTTAACCGGTGGATAAATCACTGGATCTGCCAGCCACGCCGAAAAGGGGACATTCAACCACCACACTGCATGTCGTGTGTGATAGTGCAACGTTTTGACCGCAGCCAAGTAAACTTTGCTCGGTGCGCCACATGAGCTATTTGACGCACCCGCACCATTAAGCTTAAATAATTATATCCTAATTAAAACTGTATCCATAACCCTCTCTGCTAATGGATTATCTTAACTTTACAACTCACCTTATAACGGGAACTTTCATATCTATAGTATTATTGTGTAGAACTTACTAGTCTTCTTCTTTCCGTTCGCTGATCATACCGCCAGTCCTGTAAGTGACTATCGACATGATCATAAGCGTTAAGTGCGTGGATCCATGGTTTATTAGAGTGCGCCGTGTGGCCTGGAACCTCCGTCTTCAGCACTCGAGGTTTCCATCAGGGTTACCTCACCCGTACCTCCTTTAGTCGCCTCTTACGACACGCAGAGGATACGGAAGGTGTATTCTAAGCCCCACCTACAGGGCAATACTTACTAGTTATTCAGTAGATTTTACTTATAACTATGTTGTACTGTCCTGAAATCGTACCGCTACCGTCCTGGAACAACATACGGGAACTCTGTCTTGCAGAGCATCAGCATGCGGAGACAACATCCAGCTTCCAGACAACGTGTCGACTCACGTCACGGTTCTAGTGAAGTCTCAATTTCAGTAACATAGTAGCCCGCAACTAAGAATGGCTACTGGGTATTCAAGTAACTATACATGATATATCTTTAATTACATCTTTAATTATTCATTAGTTACTTGTTTAATTATTCTTTAATTACCGTATTTTCCTCTGTAAAAGGTAGCGATGACTAACAAGCACCTTCCCCGTCTTAGGACCGCAATTTATAAGTTCTTAATTATTACTGTTTATATTTATCCTTATTTACTGTAAGGTGCTTTAACTAACCACACCGTATTAGGTCTATCAACCTATATTGTTACTGATACAATGATACAATGAAAGGACATCTGACAGCAGGCCTCAGGCCTCTAACATCAGGAATAACAGTTTCAGATCAGTCAACTAGTATTGAAGTAGAATTGGAAATACATGTAGGTTTAGCTTCAAAGTTGAAGCGCATAGGGTGACTTTCCCAAAGTTTGTCCAATCTATGTTTAAAAGAATTAATTGAAGGTGCGCTGATGACATATTCAGAGAGTTTATTCCAATGATCAGTGCACCACAATGGGAAGGAGTACTTTCTTATGTCTAGTCTGGGTCTAACTTTCATGAGATTTAAGCTATGGCCTCTTGTATTAGTATTTGTGTTGTGAAGTTCTATGAAGTCTGATGTTCCTTGGCCATATTTGTTGTTGAGATGTTTATAAATCTCTATCATATCGCCATGTAATCTACGAAATGCCAAGGTCGGTAATTTCAAAGTTTCAGTATGATAGATGACGTAGGCCAGGAACGAGCTTGGTGGCTAGTCTTTGAACATTTTCTATAGCATTTATGTGTTTTTTCAAATGTGGGGCCCAGACAACATTAGCATATTCAATATGTGGTCTAACGAGGGCCTTGAATAGGTGGGTAAAATTATATTTATCTATATAGCTAAACGCACGTCGGATTAATCCCATTATTTGGTTTGCTTTGTTTATCTTTTCATTTATGTGCTGGTCTAAATTTAGCTTTTCATCGATTATTACACCAATATCTTTTTCAGCAGGGGAGTACATTAAAGTATGGCTGCTAAGTTCATTGTATAGGAGTGTGGTTCTGTTTTCTTGGTAGAGATTCACATATGTTTGCATTTATCTGGGTGAAGTTTTTAATAATGAATCATCCGTCCATGAACACATCGAATTTATGTCTTTTTGCAATGAAATACAGTCTGTTGGATAAAAATTGATCTGAAGAGTTGTGTGTCATCTGCAAACAGGAAAATTTCAGAACCACAGTTAACTGCATCAGGAAGATCATTGATATATATATATATATTATGAAAAGAAGTGGTCCCAAAACATAACCCTGTGGTATGCCACTTGTGACCTGTGTTGTTTTAGAAGGGACCCCATTAATTAATACCTGTTGCCCGGCATGCTACCGACAAAACCTTTCTATTCAGCTCGATAGGATAGGTTTAATATGATTAGAGACAATTTCTTCATTAGGCGACATATAGTGTATGCCTCTTTTCCGGTCGTTACAGTAATATAGCCCCGTACACCGGCAATGTTGTGTAAAATTGGCCAATATACCTATAGGGCCTCATATTAAAAAAGTTATTGTCTTTCTTCATGTTCCACTAAGCCTTGTGGCTTCTTAATTGTTTGGATGTCCCTATCCGCAACGTGGACTGATCCGACCCTGGAAAACTATTGGCGGTTTCCGAGCGGTGATGGCCAAGGTGCAGTGTTATATACACCTCCCCTGTATCTTAGGATACTCGTTAGTTAGTGTCATTGCCAATGTAGGAAGCACTGTGAAAACATTATTATTATTATTTCTCTTCATGTGTGTTAGGATATATCTACGACACCGCAGCGCATATTTGGACAACTTGGATATAAACCTAATGATAGGTCAATAACTTAGCTCCATAAGATTTGGTGATGGACGAGATGCGCATTTCCACCGAATTCTGTACAAATGTCTGGGCATGATGTTGGAGTGGACCACACCCTTGTGGGACGGACATTTACGGTGGATATTCGTCTCTCTAATCCTCACCGTAATGGCAGGTCAATTGGAATAATCTGCTTGTGTGAAAAGGTAACCATCGTCCTGTGATGTTTTATGTGGTTACTGAGCCAGGCATCCAGATTCTCACCGAGCTCAGATGTTTTGCAATGTAACATGTACGCTCACTGTATCCAAAGATAGGTAGGGTTCCCGCCATTTGCGGCCTAAAATAGTTTGTGTTTCTAACACCTAAATGATAGGTTAGGCATAGAAGAGGACCCGCATAAATAAAAGCAGCACCTACTAATTCAGCATCTTGGAACTACATAAGATGGTGACTTGGGAATCCTGCCAGAATCACTCGTCTCGTCTTCACGTAAAACAGCACCAAACATTTTAGTTATAGTTTCACTAGGATGGTCTTTTCTTTACAGCACTTTTGATTGAATACAGAATGGCCCTTTTTGGCCCTCTCTGTCCCCCCGCTTCTGCGGTGGCAGCATTTTCCTGTGATGGAGGCTCATGCGAGGCACTTGCCTCTCGCAAGGATCCAGTGACGGCGGCCCGCGCGAGGCTACTACTTCTCACCCAAAGACACAGCATCAGAAGCAATGCCCGTGTGAGGCACAACGCCTCTCGCCACTCAGGATTTTCTTTTCTTTCCTTTTCCTTTCAGCATAGAGGTATACTAGTCTATATTAAGTTAATTCGTGATATCGTATGCGGGAGCCTCCTTTACAGGGGTACCTCTGCAGACCTGCGAGTCTGTGTGGTACCTCCGGTGACTCCACGTTTAAAGGTTCATCAGGCTGTCTCTATGTTATGTATTATCTAAATATCATTGTATCACAAATTTGTACGGTTTGTTTAGGTATTTTTAATTACTTTTAGTTATTTTAGGTCACCCTTCAAAATCTTGTACGTCCATAGATCACGAAATTGCTATGGACAGGCATACCGGTGACACAAATTCATGGGCAGACACTGTACAATTTAATGTTCGCGGCGATGGTCGCACGGCCCAACTGGAACGATTGAGTTCCACCGGCCTTAGGAGCCAGTTTTTGTTTCCCGCTGGTCAGCGTCATTCGGAATCCAAAACCCTGAGACCGGGAGATAACCTGCAATGACCCGACGTGACCCAGTGAGCTACAGAATCTGTGTTTTTAAAATGTTTGTCCTAAATATCACAAACATTTCCAGACAGAGGCAGCCATTTGCTGCTACTGACCGTCTCCTAAAAAGACAAACAACGTTTTGCGTAATATCGGCATTGGTGTAATTTGAATCAATTGAATATAGAGGCTGATCCATTTTCTGTTTTCTGTTCGATATAACTTTGATAATATGCATGTAAAGGGACGCAATTCCTACAAGAAAACAGAAGAATATTATTTCCCATCCGAATCCGGGCGCACACGACTAATTGTCGTTTTAAAAATGGTTATATGCATGCTTGTGTCGGTAGTCATGTCCAAACACTGAGATTTCCACAAAATGGGCATTGACATGTCACGAGCCTTCGACACAATTAAGCGCTCAAAGATCCTAGATGTACTATGCCAGGCCAGTTGCAATGAAGATTAGCTACGACTAGTGAGACTACTGCTTGCAGACACCAAACTGAGAGTACGAGTCAAGTCAGTGAAGTCTGTAGAGTTTGAGACATCACTCGGCTCCCCACAGCGAGATGGTCTATCTCTGGTGCTTTTCACCTGTTACCTTGCTGCCGCATTGAAATCTGTGCGGGAAAGTTCCACAAGACCACCAACCCCCCACCCCCCCCCCTCCCCCACACCCAGTGTCAATACTGGGTATGCCGCTAGAGATAGAATATGCCGACGATGTGGAATTCATAGACGAGGAAAAGAGACACCCCCATGACGAACTTCTCCCTATAGTTGCAAGCAAACAAAAAATTGAGAATCTCTATGAAAGAATCAAAAACAGAGTTCACCCACATATACCTATCTACTAAGCATGAAGCTAAAGAAAATGATGACCCACTTCGTGGCGGCGAACCATGGAGGAAAAGTAAAATCTGGGGCTCACTGCTTTGCAGTACCACTGACATTACTGCACGCTGCGTCATGGGGAACATAGCGTGCCAGTCCTTCTGGAAGCTACGGATTCGTAGATCAAAGATACCCTTGATAAAAAGGCTACGTTTATAAAATGCAACCTGCGTATCCTTGATGCTGTATAACTGTAACAGCTGGGCAGCTCCAAAGGCAGCTCTAGACAAACTTGATGCCTGCCACCGCAAACACCTACGCACCATCACTGGGCACCGATGGCCAGACAGCATAATCTCCAACGATGCATTATGCAAGATGTGTAATACGTCGCCGCTGTCTGTAAAAGTCACACAGCAAAGATGGTCCATGTTTGGCCATGTGCTAATGATGCCAGCGCCTTGGAATTTGCCCTACTCGCAGCCAACAAATACAAAGCCAGGAGAGGACGTCATTGCAATAATCTGCTAAGCGTGCTACGAGGTGACCTCAACAAAGCAGGACTCGGTACACTCAAGTCAAGAATGGACCTGCAGAGGCTAAAGATTTTGGCTGAGAACAAGACACAGTGGGCAAAAGCGAAGAAGGACTGATTGCAGCTGTAGGTTGTTTCTACTACTACAGCCGCAGAATACAGTAATCATACATATAAGTATAGATTCAAGATTATTTATTTCGTGCTCAATATATAATACACTAATTGGACAGTCCATCAACATCTTCCCACATTGAATTTCTGCAGACTACATTTTCCATGGGGGGTTTAACTCTGGATATGCTGAATATTTTGAAAACAAGTTGGCTTAGCCACCAACAACTTTTAGTCAAACTGTTTTCAAAATATTCAGCAGGTCCGGAGTTATTGCCCATTGAAATTATTGTCATGTGATTTGGAGCAGTCAGACAGATAAACTTCACTATCTCTCTATCTAGGCAGTAATTTAGCGTTTTTTCAATCAATAACCAAATATCTCGCTCATCTCAAGTTTTAAAAATAGACAATCAATTGATCATATTAAACGCGGGAAAAACTGAATCGGAATTAAAACATGATAATCCCCCCCCCCCCACCCATCACCACACCCACCCCGACCTCACATCCTCCAGTATCACCATGATAAATACAATGTACGTAATAAGAGTAGACTAAGGCGCGATTTATAAGTCGAACTTCTCATGTGCCGTGTCAGCTAAATCTGCCTGCAGAGTCCACTATCTAAATCAACCAGTCGTCCGTCATTGGCGCAGCACGACAGAAAGTTCAACTTATAAAACGTGCGTTACATCTCCATCTTAATGTCATTCGTATCACGCGAGATCCTTCGATACGAGATCTACGGGATCGAAAAAGGTATCTCGTATATATTGAGTCGCCAATGGCGTAGTGATTTCCACCACAATATGGTGGTAGACACGTTAAAGGACACGAACGCTACTCTCTTCATACCAGATAATATTATTTCACGTAAACTGAGATGATATAAATCCCATAGTAGTCTGTATGACAAGTATTTAGCAGAAAAATAGTCCCTCTGAATTCATAGTAAAATTGGTCTCCGAAGTGGAGTCTGTATAACAGTCTAGTCATTGTGATGACGTAATAAAATGACCGGTCATTACATTAGAGCAATCTAAAAAATAGAGGCGTGGATTCTTCGAGAATACACCTCTAATGTATTGGCCGGCCATCTTATTGCGTCATCACAATACCTAGACTGTTACACAGACTCCATTACGGAGATCAGACAGATCGTAACCCAGTCTATCTCCGTATCGGACTGTAAAAGCAGCGCTGTGGATCCAGTTTAAAATAGAGGCGTGGCTTTTTCGAGAATACACCTCTAATGTCATCATAACGACTACACTGTTACACAGACTCCACTTCTGAGACCAGACAGATCTGGACCCAGTCTATCTCCGTAGCGGACTGTAAAAGGAACAGTGTGGATTGTGTTGACTTTGACATCATCTTAACCTCTGTATCACTAGCTTGATACAGACATTAAAATCGACTTGATCCATCTAGTGGGTCGTGTGATATCAACATTTACGCAACGTCACCAGATTCCTGACCTCATTTTGTGTGCGACAGATTTGAACAGGTTTGAATTTTACGACGACTTCAGAGGGACTGTTTTTCTGTTAACTACTGGTCATACAGAGTACTATAGGCTTTATATCATCTCGTTTTACGTGAATTGTCTGGTACGGAGAGTAGCGCTCGTGTCCTTTTAAGTTTCAATTCTTTCTACCACCATATTCTGGTGGAAATCACTACGCCAATGGCGACTCAATAGATACGAGATAATGTTCTCGATCTCGTATCGAAGGAGATCTCGCGAGATACGAATGGCTGTGTATCGTGTTGATTTTGGTATTATCTTAACCTCTGCTTCCCTGACTCCTTACAGACATTAAAATAGACATGATCCATCCAGAGGTTCGTGTGATATCAACATCTACGCAACGTCAGCAAATTCTTGACCTCATTTTGCGTGCGACAGATTTGAATTTTACGACGTATTCAGAGGGACTATTTTTCTGTTAACGACTTGTCATGCAGACCACAATAGGCTTTATATCATTTCGTTTTACGTGAAATAATAGTCTCGTATGAGTAGAGTAGCGCTCGTGTGATTTTTCAATTCTCTCTACCACCATATACTGGTGGAAATCACTACGCCAATGGCTACTCAATACATCCGAGATACTTTTCTAGTTCTCCTATAGAAGGAGATCTCGCGAGATACGAATGTACACTAGAGGTTATTCTCGAAGAAGCCACGCCTCTATTTTTTGATTGTATTAATGTGTAACATTATATTGACATGGTACA
This sequence comes from Chaetoderma sp. LZ-2023a, assembly GCA_034401795.1. Lineage (NCBI taxonomy): Eukaryota > Metazoa > Mollusca > Caudofoveata > Chaetodermatida > Chaetodermatidae > Chaetoderma > Chaetoderma sp. LZ-2023a. Next base: position 34,006,973 of record CM067364.1, on the reverse strand, counting down.
AAGTACTCGCGCTGTCATAAAACGTCAGCCAACTCACAGCTGTGGATACCGTAGGACAGCGTCATATTGTCATGGCAAGGAATCCCATATATATATATTTAAAACTGCAAATTCACGCTTAATGCTTGAAAATAAAATTGTTATGATTTTATACTTTTAGAGGCTTAATTTATGTGTCTAGATGTAATGAAACGAAATAAATCTTAACATGTGATGTTTTCGTTCCGTATAGATTAATATAATTTTATTATTGTGTTTAATTTATTGAAAATGAATTCGCCAGCTTTACGGGATCTTTAATGCGTTGTATATTAGGTGCTGAATGGTGGATAACTTTGTCAGAGTGAGAGGGAATCACAACAAGATAGTGGTTGCAGGTAGACTCATTTTTTTCTCCATATTACTTTCAAGTAAGTCTATATAAATCTATGAAATCTAATTTATTTTTTTAAATTCAAAAACTAAATATACTACCTTCGCAAATGTTATAGAGAAAAAAAATCACAAAGAAAACATCACAATAATTCAAAAAAAATTCTAGTACAATCAGAAACCTTCCATCACCCAAGGTGATAGGTATAGTTAAACTAATACAACAAAATACATACCCCACCTTACTTTCCCACTGGCTCTTATAACCCAACCCCTAAACCATATTAATCACTTCCACATATAAATTTTCAAATTTAATTTATCCTTAATTATCAGTCCTAAAATTTTGACATTATGCTGGTTCTTTTTCTAATTAACCTAGATTTCTGAATTTAAATGTTCATAATGTCACTTCCTAAATGGTCGAGAAAATATTCAACTGCACGTCTCAATTCCACCCTCTACGTTGGCAGTTGATTACACCGGTTACGCCGAAAACTGCTCTTCTTTCCCCAGGAACTTTAAATTTCTACATCATTCCAAAGACAATCTGCCTCAACCACACGTTCTGGTCGTACAAGTAACGGTTAAGGGTAACAAAAAAATACACCCTGTAGCTGTGGTAATTTAGAGGACGAACATGGTCTCAGGCAACATATGATAGCTCAACGGCCCTCCTATGCTGCTGCTCCACCAATTGGAGATGTGTTGTCAGCTGGATTACAATATGGCGAATGCATATGGTTCTGCCTATAGCAAACAACCTGCGCGAACTATTTTTCTAAATCTCACACACAAGGCAAAACAGTGCGTGCTTTAACCAATCATACAGACACCATGCCATTGTTTGGCAGTCATCTACCAATGCCTATCTTGAACACAGCCCTTGTCGTACAATTTGCAAGAATTTTCCTGCCGGCAGTGTAGATGGCTATTACACAGACTCATGCATGAAATGACATCCACGCACATACGTCATCAGATTCAAAGTTACCATACCGCAACAAAAATATGAAAAATTTAAAAATGAAAACACTGACAATCAATGTGACGCAGTGACTTCACCAGCGGTGAAATCACTCCGTCACATGAAGTTAAATTAGGGACACGAGTCCCTAATTCAACTTCATAACCAAAAAAATTATATTAATTTATACGGAATGAAATCATCATATGCTAAGATTTATTTCGTTTCATTACATTGCGGTACAAAATTTAAGCCTTTAAAAGATTACAATTTTAACAATTTTATTTTCAAGCGGCGGTGTGACTATGCATAGCGGTGTACGCATAGCGTTTAATGACTCTCCTCGGTTTTTGATTTAAACATATATTTTATTGCACGAAAATGTACAATGGGAAATGTACAAGTTCTTCCAACTTAGATAAACCCTTTCCCAACATAATTTTTACTAGGCAGCATAATTATATAAATAAAGTGTATGTAAGAAATTGTATAGCATAATGAAAGGTAAACGATGTAAGGAGTAGAAGCATACGAGTTTACTATAAAAGCACTGCGAGAAAAATGTGATGCGGAGGAGGAGGAGGAGGAGGGAGGAGGAGGGAGGGAGGGAGAGAGAGAGGGAGGGAGAGAGAGAGAGAGAGAGAGGGAGAGGGGGAGGGGGGAGAGGAGGGAGGGAGAGAGAGAGGGAGGGAGGGAGGGAGGGAGAGAGAGAGAGAGAGAGAGAGAGAGAGAGCGAGCGAGAGAGAGAGAGATAGAGAGAGAGAGAGAGAGAGAGAGAGAGAGAGAGAGAGAGAGAGAGAGAGAGAGAGAGAGATATGAGGGGGGGGGGGGAGAGGGAGGGAGAGAGAGGTTTGATTACTTGGACGTAAAGGAAAACTCACCTTATCTTATAGTAACCATTCAAGTGATAGGATTTGCCATAAATAATCTATCCCTGACATTTGAGCTTTCTATTGAGCCGACAATGAAAGATACCCAGGCTTTAGTAGCTAAATGTTGATACATTCCTACATGGTTGTCGTGATTTACTTTTCAACCAATCAGAAAAAACCTAGTGTGTCTGCCTCGGTATATGTGCTCAGTCATAGAGGTGCCAGATATAGCTTGGTAAAGTGGTATAAAAGCAACCACACAGGTACGCTGTTGAATATTTTGAAACTAATTTCACTGGAAGTTGTTGAGGCAGTAATAGCTTCCAGTCAAATTAGTTTCAAAATATTCAACACGATGAGTATTACATAAATGTAATTCATTGGCACTTTCATGACATCATACGCTATCGCATGGCGAGACAAAATGGTGGTGTCATTGTTTAATTAAACGCGATATTACAAATTAGATAATTGTGATAGGAATGTGACAGGATATGACTGATATGGAATCTATAAACCATAATCTATCCTTACAGTACAACATTTGAGATGCGATTAGCATCACTTTAAAGTCAAGTCTACGTAATTAGTTATCCTTGGTGAGACATTGTATTAGAGACTATTCGTTATCATGGTGATGGAATGCGACAATACCTGCTGTATCGATGACTGGCTGCTGTTTTGGGAAAGCAACAATAATGGGACTCAATACAATGAGAAGATGACATGAAACATTAATATTGCGATGAGTAGTAGTGTCGGAATTAAAATGATACCACCTCCCTCAACTGGCCGCCGTTCGGCGATCCGTGGCCCCACCGCCCTCTCAATCCCTGGGGCATAGGTTGGTGAGACATGTGGTTGGTGTATGCCTCTAGATGGAGGCTCAGGGTTGTTGAGACAGGTGGTTGGTATGCCTCTAGATGGAGGTCCCAGGGATTGAGAGGGTGGTGGGGTCACGGATCACCGATCGGTGGCCAGTTGAGGTAGGTTGTATCATTTTAATTCCGACACTACTACTAGGCAAATGATACCACCGCCCTCTCAATCCCTGGGGCATAGATTGCGGGGGCCACCACGGATCGCCGAACGGCTGCCAGGGAGGTAGTATCATTCTGACACTACTACTATCAGGGTCTGAACGCCCATTTAGAGACAAGCCTCCACAGTGATATACACCACTGATCGCCATCAACCACAGGGCCGGCCCCACTCTCTCTATTCTGTGTAGGCTCAGACAAACACATAGTCTTAGCCAGAGTCGCATCGGCATGAGACTTCCATCTACCTTGACAACGCTCACCTGGGAGGAGGCTAAAGTGATTAGCATTTGAACCACGGCAGACTCTGGCATGTTCACATGTTACGCAGAGAATCTGGTGCTGAGCAGGGGTCTCCAGCAGACAATCACGGCCTACCCTCTCCACCCCATAGAAGTGGCAGACAGACTTGATCTCTTCACGTTGGTGACAGCGGTCATAAATGTTTCTCCGCAAGGGGTCGACCCAAGGATTGTACTGGGGGTCATCCCGGAAGTGGACCCACTTGCCATCCAATATCATGGCAGTCTCAGCGCCCTGTGTCACTGCTGTAGACGCCAGCACGAGCAGTATGATGAGAATCATGGCTATATATGAAGAGTTAAACTGAACAGAGTGAACCCCTAGAGAAATATCTGTGCCAAATCGAGCCCTGTTAGTGATCTTCATCCCCTCAGGGGCAGGAGCTAGCTGCTTCACTCTGCCGCCAGCTAAGAAACGTAGCTCTAGGACTATATGAGTCATTTACAGGCTAGTGAGTCCGACTCGCTGAAGCAGTTTAACAGCACCCTTGACTTTGGAGACATGTGATACACCATCTACCCATAGGGTGTCCTCCTGGAGGTTAACAGCTTCTTCTGGTCCATCGAATTGACGACGCAGCAGGCGCATTCCGCCTGTAACCCCGATCCAGTGACCCACCCTCGTCAGGGAGACACCTTCACCTATGTAGGTGAGGAAGGATGATCCCCGATTGTAGAGCTTTCGAACTGTCCTATCCTTTTTCACAACAGTGGAGAGGGGAGTAACCTCTATGTCAATGACTGCGGGAGGCCTATATAGGGGCAACCATGTTTGCAAGTCACCCCCAGGTTCAGCGCGGTACCACACTTCATTCTTCTCAAATATGAACTGCAGGTTTTTTTGCCAGGGTCAATAGCAGGCCATCATGGGCCACTCGAATAGGGTTTGACCAGATGAAAGTTGAGGTCGTTATTTAGGGTGTTGATGTCTGCCACCTCTGTATCTGAGAGCTCAATCAACGGCTCGAGGATGTACTTCCTCTTCGGGAAATCGTACTGAAACTTGATCTTGTGGTCATCTAGGTTGTGACCCAGGCACTCCTTCGACACATCCTTGAGGTCTGTGAGCAGCTCCACCCCATCACCACCAATGGGGTGGAGGGAGAATGCCTTTGAGTTTGCTTTGTACTGTAGGGCGAATGACTTGCCATCGCTCTCTTCTACCTTGGCAGCATCAACTGCGTACACATCTGCCAGGTCAGCAAGACCAGTCGAGTGAGCAAATATGGCTTCCATAGCACGCTATAGGAGGGGGTTAAACAGGATATATAACCATGCCGATTGTCCAACTGCTGCTCTCCAGTGGTGAGAACGTAATCTCACCCTCTCTAGAGGGGAGACGGGTGGTACAGTACCGTGTAGAATGGGTCCTCTTCGAGGTGCTCCAGCAGGGTACAACATACATACACACTGATGTGCTACATCAACCTCCGGGCAGTGCACACAGCAGCTCACTGGTAGAAGTTGGCCGGGACATGATAGCGTATCTCCCCGGTGCCAACAGCAACCTATGGAAAGCTATCAGTCCTAGCATGTTCACACCTGTAAATCACCTGTTTGACAGCCCCTCCATTAACATATATGCCAGCACGGATGGGGTATCGGATGCCCATTTAGAGTTTACCCTCTTATTACTCATTGACCTGACATGATATCACAAGAGGGATATCTGACTTTTGCCGAGATGATGAAGAGCCCGCTACAGGGTTGCCCCTTCATGACCCCTGCACAGATGCTCGCACAACAGATTGGTCAACAAGAAGGAGAGCGACTACAGCGGGAGAGCTGGTATCAACAGAACATGAGCATTGCAAGGAGGCGAAGGAACAGTGAAGGTTCCCGATACTGGCAGGCCCTCCTGGAGAAGAGTAAGCGGGACGATGAGCCAGATGCAGCAGAGACTGCGGACGAGGATGAGCCAGAGAGTAAGTAGGACGATGTCTTCACATACGACGACGAGCCAAATGTAGCAGAGACCGCGGACGATGCGGCGGAGACTGGGGATGAGGATGAGCCAGAGAGTCAGTGGGACAATGTCTTCACATCGGATGATGAGCCAGATGTCTTCACATACGACGATGAGTCAGATGTCTTCACAGACGAGGATGAGCCAGATGTCATACAGTGGGAAGAGAAGATGGCGCAGAAGTGTAGGACCAAGAAAGCCATCCAGCGGCGGACCTACTATCTTGGTCATAAGGTGAAGTTCCAGATGTCATGTCTCAGAAATCTACTGGCACCCGACATAGTGCTGGATGACCTCTGTCTAAGAGACGTCTGTCTCGACACCAGCAAGCTGGCATGGTTTGTCAGGCTCTCCAAAATGTACCCTTCTTGGACTCATGAGCAGATTCTGCAGGTGATGTAGGTTTAATCTCCAGGTATACTATGGCAAAATCAGAGTGGCGGAAGCAACCAGAAATATACCCCTCCCTGACGGCTGACGAGGGTGGGTACCATCCATGGCTGGCGACTCCAGCAGATAGATACCATCAGACAAAATATCGCCCATGAGGCAGAAAAGTACAGCAGAATGCGCAGGCGATATAAGACAGCCTACAACGTCCTCGCGCGTACAACCACTGCTGCAGGTGTGATTGGAGCCAGTGTTGGGGTGGCAGCTGTGGCCACTCTCGCTACAGGGGTGGGGGCCATCGTCGCCATGCCGCTGGGTGGCGTGACACTAGCCACCACTGTCTTGGCCATGGGCTTGGGGGTGGGGCAGCGGCAGATCAAAAGGAGGCTGGAGAAGCATGCTAAGCACGTGGCACTGGCACAGAGTATGCTACGGACTATCGACGAGTCTGTCAGCAAAGCTCTCAAGGATGGCCAGGTCACCGATGAAGAGTACCACCATATATTGAAGGTCCAAGCCCTGTACCACACGGAGAAACCTAAAGTGCGACAGCAATACCTCAAAGGCTCCAGCGGGTTATAGCCCCTGACTTGGAGGTCCTCGATGTTCATGATCATGTTGCTCGGAATCAACTGTAGGTGTGGCGAAATAGCAATGTCAAGTTTGCGACGGGCCTTCTGCACTAGCTATCTGGGAATTTCAGAAATGCTGGCAGATTACTGTCCAATCTCCTGCGCCCTCTTTCGTTGAAGATGTGCTCAACAGCCTCCTTGCGGCCAACAGTGAGCCCCTCCTGAGTACCTTCTGCATGACTTGTGTCGTGGCTCTCTGCTACAGTGGCACTGACCTCCTCCCTGAAGTAGTTATTTGCTCCAGACTGGAAGCTATCCAGTATATCCTGCTCTTCCTGGCTATGGAGGCTAAATACGGCAGCCCACATCCCGACCGTTAATAGATCTTTGGGTTCGACCCTCACACTTTGGAGAGCTAGAATAACAGGATTGTTGGTTTGGGTCACAGGAGGTAGGTTGAGTGCCCTGCCCTGGGTGCTGTCAAACTTCCAGTAGAGTATCCGAGTCCGGAGTTCTTTTGTACTACGAGCTGGCGCTCCTTCCTCTATGATGGCCAGTATCTCCGCATCAGACGGAGGTGTGACCTTGGCTCGCTCATGGACAATGTTGATGTCATGAAGCAGTCCTCAGACCCTGTCACAGTGGGACAGTGCACGCCGTGGCTGTCATGCTGACTGTTGTGCTGACTTGTCCTGCTGCCTATAGACAATCTGCTGGAGAACTTTACCAAACATGGCAGCCGTTTAACCCCTCTATATACCCAGACCTTAAACATGCTGCAGTATGTGCAACATCCAGATGGGGCCATTGAACCCATGACATCGCACCACACTGATCCTCGGAAGGACTGCCTGACGGTCATTCGACCCAGCATACACGATGAGAACCCATTGCCCGCTGCTGGGAAGTGCACAAATCCACGAGATCAAGAGCATGACACCCGAGTTCAATCTTCAGAGCACAATAAAACAGATGGTAGAGCTCCCGCAGGTTCTGAACAGGTGGGAGATAGTGCAGATCAAAAGGAGGCTGGAGAAGCATGCTAAGCACGTGGCACTGGCACAGAGTATGCTACGGACTATCGACGAGTCTGTCAGCAAAGCTCTCAAGGATGGCCAGGTCACCGATGAAGAGTACCACCATATATTGAAGGTCCAAGCCCTGTACCACACGGAGAAACCTAAAGTGCGACAGCAATACCTCAAAGGCTCCAGCGGGTTATAGCCCCTGACTTGGAGGTCCTCGATGTTCACGATCATGTTGCTCGGAATCAACTGTAGGTGTGGCGAAATAGCAAAGTCAAGTTTGCGACGGGCCTTCTGCACTAGCTATCTGGGAATTTCAGAAATGCTGGCAGATTACTGTCCAATCTCCTGCGCCCTCTTTCGTTGAAGATGTGCTCAACAGCCGCCTTGCGGCCAACAGTGAGCCCCTCCTGAGTACCTTCTGCATGACTGGTGTCATGGCTCTCTGCTACAGTGGCACTGACCTCCTCCCTGAAGTAGTTATTTGCTCCAGACTGGAAGCTATCCAGTATATCCTGCTCTTCCTGGCTATGGAGGCTAAATACGGCAGCCCACATCCCGACCGTTAGTAGATCTTTGGGTTCGACCCTCACACTTTGGAGAGCTAGAATAACAGGATTGTTGGTTTGGGTCACAGGAGGTAGGTTGAGTGCCCTGCCCTGCGTGCTGTCAAACTTCCAGTAGAGTATCCGAGTCCGGAGTTCTTTTGTACTATGAGCTGGCGCTCCTTCCTCTATGATGGCCAGTATCTCCACATCAGACGGAGGTGTGACCTTGGCTCGCTCATGGACAATGTTGATGTCATGAAGCAGTCCTCAGACCCTGTCACAGTGGGACAGTGCACGCCGTGGCTGTCGTGCTGACTGTTGTGCCGACTTGTCCTGCTGCCTATAGACAATCTGCTGGAGAACTTTACCAAACATGGCAGCCGTTTAACCCCTCTATATACCCAGACCTTAAACATGCTGCAGTATGTGCAACATCCAGATGGGGCCATTGAACCCATGACATCGCACTGCACTGATCCTCGGAAGGACTGCCTGACGGTCATTCGACCCAGCATACACGATGAGAACCCATTGTCCGCTGCTGGGAAGTGCACAAATCCACGAGATCAAGAGCATGACACCCGAGTTCAATCTTCAGAGCACAATAAAACAGATGGTAGAGCTCCCGCAGGTTCTGAACCGGTGGGAGATCGTGCAGAGCAACAGCACCATGGACACCACCTATGTGAACGATGAGTACTGAGTTCTAGGTCCGCTGGCTTGCGGCCCAACATTCTATGCAAAGGGAAAGGGGGACTACGCTGTGGGGTGCAATGAGGGGTTCATGGGATTCAAACTACGGGCAGGTGGCGAAAAGCCTGTGGCAGTTCCATTCTTAACCCTCCTCGAGAACACACACGTGAATCCGGCTGCCATGCAAGATAGGCTGTTCCTCAGTTCCTGAGTCCCCAGTTCGCAAAGCAAACACGCCCGCATTCAAGATTGCGGAGGCCATGCTATAGACTACAGTTTAAAGCTACTATATAACTCCCCCAGCAACGAACCCCCAGAGCAATGTATGAACCAGAGGCTGATCCAGTCGAGGATATAGATGATGAGGACTATGAGGAGGACTATGATGAGGAGGATGATTATGATGCAGACGATTACGATGTAGCCGAGACCGCGGGTGAGTATGATGATGTAGAGCCTGAATCCTGCAAGCTAGTACACAGAGTGAAAGGAATCTAGTGCCCTTACATAAAAGGTTCTATCAGTCCGCTGGCAGCAGTTGGGGCTCTGATCGCTCTGTTCACAACAAAGGTTGGCGAGATGGTCCGCAAGATCGCCAACAATGCTCTCCATGGTGTGGAGATGATTGCTAAAGCCATACCTAGTATCGCCTCAGGAGTAGGTACATTCTTCGGAGTTTGCAGGCCCTTGGTTACTGTACGTTGCCATAGCGCTCGCGGCCATCAGATGTCCGCCGAACATTTAAGCTGTACTATATAAGGATGGCGTCTCTTAACTTCCGAGGGTTGGTCGATAAACTACTGGTCAGTGAGGATCCAGCAGAGATTAGACACCACTGTATGGAGGTGTTTGAGGAGGTCTTAAGTGATGGTTGAATGAATGACTGTCATCTGTTCATCTGTTTAGAGTTCACCCAGGCCATGCGTGACAGGACGGGAGTAGACGTCAGTGATGAAATCCGGGAGTTTATCAACCATCTTTCTTGAGGAACTCTACTATCAGCCTGGTGGATATTACCATGAGCCCCCTCAACTACTCGAGTCTGCACGTCGCAAGGGCCACAACTTCACATTGGAGACAGTTAGCCAGTGGCTCAGCCACCAGGCAATGTGGCAGATATACAGACCTCGTCCATGTCACATCAGGCATGCCCATTTCGAAGAAACTGTTCTGAACAGAGTTCACCAGGCAGATGTTCTATTCCTTCCACACGACTCGGTTGGTCGTAAGACCTACACGTATGTCCTCGCCATCGTCGACGTTGCCAGCAGGTAAGAGGCAGCAGTACCACTCAGAGACAAGTTAGCTGGCCAGGTGACCCAGGTATTCCAGGGTGTCTACGAGGCTTCAGAAAATCCCCTCCAGTGGCCGGAATTGTTGCAGGTGGATGAGGGTAAGGAGTTCAGAGGGGAGACTGTAGCCCTCATGTGGAAACACAGTGTGGCCATTAGGCGAGGCGAGGTAGGGCATCACCGTGCCCAGGCTATCGTTGAGCGGTGGAATCGGAGACTGGCAGAGAGACTGTTCCCACGCCAATACACCCAGAAAATGACCGCACCGAGTGAACGTTCTAGAGTATGGATGGGAGGGCTGCCTGCTGTGGTGGAGAGATCCAATGCCGAAGTTACTTGGCTAATCGGGAAGAAGCCGGTAGAAGCTATCAGACACTCTTCTGGTCACAGCTCTAGAGGAGCGAACAAGGGAGAGGAGTGCCTACCACCTGATGCTCTGCTTCGGTACCTGTATGAGCCTGGTGAGCTGGAAGGTGGTCGACGGCGTGCAACAGATCCTAACTTGTTGATAGATGGTCACAGGCTTGACAGGTATGTGGAGGCGGAGGGGCGGCCTGCACTGTACTACCTCGCATGCCAGTATGGAGTGCCTAGGCGACCATTTGTCATAGAAGAGCTTCAGCTGGTCCCTGAAGACACACAGTTACCACCCCCTACGATGCTAACATGATACTCGATGGGTTCAGTATGGACCCCATCTGGCAGCACATGGCGCTTATCATAGTAAGCGGAGAGTCCGAGTTTTTCATGCGCATACGTCACCATACCCTGGTTGCGCATGCGTAGGCCTCGTTTTTTAGCTCTGTCCACCCCGCCATGTAGGGAGCTGTATAACCTCTGCCAAGAGACCTCATTCTGCCGCTTTGACATTCCCTTAGCCGAGTACTTACTTGCAGCTGCGCTCTCCACGTAGTAGCATTCGGAGCAGAGAGCGATGCCACGAGAGCCTTCGAACTCGAGCTTGAACAGTCCCAGAGTCCGTCCAGACCATTTGTCCCAAGCCAGCCAGTCCCACTTATGAGCCTGGTACTCTGCTCGCATCTCAGGGCGAATGACATCGTCGAGGTTGGAGCCTGCTAGAGCGATATACGCGAGGTCAGTGTCCATCTTCAGGTACTCTACGCTGTCACGAGCTATGTAGCGATCGAGGAAGTTATAGTAGAACTCCAGCATTCGCAGTTTCGCGAGCTCATAAACGGCTATCCCCACCTGGAAGGGCCTTCGAATTGTGATTCTTGGCTTGCGACTCTGGAGCTCTCATGACTCACTGATCTCCTCGAGATATTCGAACCATGCACTATGCAGGGCCTTGTCTAACACACGTTCATCCTTCATGAAACTGGTGTTGCTATGACGTTCTAGGGCCTCGATGAGTTTCCCGTAGGCACTGTGGCTGAGGAGTTTGAAGAGATCTGCCAAGAGCGCTGTGCTCTTATCTACATCTCCCGAGTGGCGGGCCTCTGTAACATTCTCCGCGAACCACTCAAATGGGCGCTTGGTCTCATAGTCTATGGTGCGGTATACAGCAGTGATCTCCAGGCCATGGGTTATATACCACCTGAGGGTCGGTGCGTACATCAGCCGCTTCATGCCAGAGAGGGCACCGACCAGCTTCTGGGTGGTGGGCCACTTCCTCCCTGTTCGCCCTAGATATGCCAGCATCTCAGATGAGATTGCCTCTACCGGGATCCCGCGGTTATAGAAGAGAGGAGGCATTTCCTCGAACTTTGCCCACAGAGCCTTGGGGACCTCTATATCTACCTCAGCAAACCCAAACCAGATGTCCACATTCCATGCTCACTGAATGTCTGGTTACACTGTTCCCACTCTGATCACGTCAAGAGGTAGCCCCCCCCCCTTGAGCTTAGATGTCCATGCTGCGTAGTCAGGAAGCCCTGGATAGTTGAGCTTCTCATGTGTGTCAAACCATTCATATGGGAGCCAGCTCTTCTGCTGTGTACACCCGTAAGCTTTGACCCATACCTCGTACGAGACTCCTGGGCCGAGGTAGTTCAGCACATCGAGATACTGTAGCCCAGGTGTTATGAGGAACATGGTCTGACTAGCCTTCTTGGCGACTTTGACTGTACCTGTACTGTCAGTCAGCTCATCGATAAAGTACTTCTTGATGAGGTTCAGGTCATACCGCCCAGAGTTGAACCCCAGTACAGCCACTTGGTCACACCACTCGTTGATCAGTCGCTGCTGTTGATTTGGGAGCTTGTCCAGGTCTGTTGCTATGTACTGTGCCCTAACCCTTGTCCGGATTAGAGATGCTCGCCGTTGGATCTCCAGCATGAACTCTCTGATCAGTTCTTTGGGGTCTGGATTGCAGAGGTGAGTGGACTCACTCGTGGCGCCCTCTAAGGAGCAGCCAACTGACACAGAGATAGGTATATGAGTACTCTCGATCATGAGAGTCTCCGTAGGATGAGTCTTGATACCATCTAGGAGTGCTGCGAAGTCGTAAACTATGAAGTGTGGGTATGGGACAGTCCGAACTCGTTTAGGGATGCTTGGGCAGCGTTTTATACAGCACTCCCACTGTACCACAAGCATGCATCAAGAGGCTCTCAACTTCTCCTCTCTCAGGACTGTCTTACGGTATCTTTGTTCGGCATCCTCACCTCGCTGGTGTTGTGGACACTCATGCCAGTGACAGCCATGGAACTGGTAAACAGTGTCGGTGGATGGATCATAACCATCTACGGGAGCGCCCTTGATCCAACACTCACCACCGTGTCCACACTCTACATGGTGTATGTGTACGCCTCTGTTTCTCGACTCATACTCGATCCAATGAGTAGCCGCTGAACTGGATGGTTGGTGCGGATAGAAGGCTTTCTCATACGCAGACTGTGGCACCTCAACCTTCTCGTGTGGGGACACGATTTTTGTTTTGCCGCCTGTACAGTGATCAGCGTGGCGTTGAAGATTGCATGCCTGTGTAAACCTCTGCTGACAGTGACTGCAGACTAGTGTATGTGCCAGCTTGCAGATGTTCTTGATGTAGAAGGCGTGGTGGTCCCACACTCTGATGGTCATGGTGTCACGGTAGTGAGCTGCTTGCCTGATTATGTGCCAGGTGCCCTCTTCGGTTGGTTCATACACGCGAATCCCGATCTTGGTGGAGAACTCTACCATGTCCCGCTGATCCAGCGAGGTCTTGCGTACATCAGGTACTGTCTTGCCATAGAACTGTGGCAAGCTCTCGTGCAGGAGCTCTACTTCTATCGGCTCTCGCTCCTCGGTGGACTGCTAGACATGTCCAGAGACACATGTGTCGAGGGCAATCATACTCTTCTTCTGTCGTAGCCAGTCTGGGAGGGGGGGGGGGCCTGTCCCAAGCAGAGTTTGGCGGTCGATGAAAGCCCTGACCTCAACGTTGATTGTTCGAATGAAAGCCCACTTGGTGTTGGGTTGATCGATATTGTCTGTGTCGAGGTGGGCTTGCTCTCTTGCTGCCACCCAGTCCTGAGCTGCTCCTATCGTGTTCAGCCACGGGCTCCCTCAAGCATTCTTGTGGAAGAGAATCACCTTACTGTCTTCGATGTGACGGATGCGATATGTATGGGTGTAGCGGAGGTAGAAAGCATTGTGGAAAGTCTGCTGGATCTTTTACATGATCTGGCCTGTGAGGTCTCCTTCTAGACCTCTGAAGAATGTCCAGCGTACTGACCGGCGTCCTCTGTCCTCTGTCTCCCTTTCACAGAGATGCTGGTCGAGAATGTGTTCGCCTTCTCGCCTCATGTTCCGGGCTAATGGTTCAGACCTCGGTCCCCTTATACTCCAGGCTGGGCTCAGACCTCGGCATTGCTTAACGATCCTGTGTCTGAGAGTTAAGTGCTCCAGTGGATGGGCCTCCATCCGCCTCACTACAGTCTTGGCTCGCAAGCTAGCAGTCACCTCATCCAACTGACGACGCTGACGTATCCACTGTGCTTTCTTGTGGGGATTCCAAGGATCCTCTTTGGTAAGCACTGGAAACCTTCCCGTGTTCATTGCTCACGAGAGTCGCTTCTGCCACTCCTCAGCACGGACCTGACCTATCATCTGGAGCAGGTCGGCCTTCTTGGCCTTAGAGTAGACTAAATGCTAATAGTGAGATTTGAACCTGTGATTTTAAGTTTGCTAATAAACACAAAACAAGGACCCCCCCCCCCCCCCACACACACACACATTAACTACATCGGCCATGTATGCATTAGTAAGTATAGCAAGTTATGTGTTCTCATTGCTGTATTGCTGCGCTTATCAGTCCCTCTAGATCTTGACGTCACTTCGAGATAACATAGTAACAGCAATTTTACAACTCACGCTCAGAGACAAGATTACTAAGAGCCGAGATTTTAGTGGTGTTGTGCTGGGTCAATCAATAGAGTATTGAATTTCATAGGATTCCCAGGCTGTAGACTGGGGTTCAAATCCGCTTAAAAGACCTCGCTAGAACTTACCTGAAATTTCGAAACTAGGTAAGACACTAGGGCCGGGTTAATATGACCAGGTGAGATAAAGACCCACCACACTCCCCAGTGTGTGGTCAAAGCACCACAGACACACACATACACCGGCCAGCTGGAATAGCAACAGGGTGGGGTAGGAGATAGGTGGGGTAGGATATGTAGGATATGTACATAGGTAGGATAGGTAGAAAAGTGTCCCACAGATAGAAAAACCTCCTCAGGATACCGGTCAGAATAGAGAGAGAGAGAGAGGCCATCCACTGGCCGGTATCCTGAGGTTCTCACGGACAGTGGGATCTGCACAGGAGTTTTATATTCGCCACAGCCTTCCATGGCCACGGATCCCCGAACGGCGGCCAGTTGAAGGAGATGGTATCATTTTAATTCCGACACTACTACTCGATGTGATGTCATACTAATAATCGACTCAATCGATTGTTGTCAACATTAATGTTGGTTGAATTCGTTGTGCCAGTTTAACAGACCTTAAAATAATGATCGTGATAATGCAGGTTGGTGGGCCTCCCGGTATCTCCACTTTGGGCCCAATAACCGGCTTTATCATTGTCGTTGGCATGGCATGACATTGAATCAATTTGATAAATTATGAAAATTTCTTCTCAAAAACGTCATTTATAATTACACTGTTTATCTATCTCTAAGCAGTGAACAATTCAGATGCCAAGAAAAAAATTCGATCATTTTTTTAAAAGACTTGCTTTATTGAAATCAAACTGTTTTCTTATTAGGTGATGGACCACAAAGTAGAAAGAGCTTCACTGCCTTGCGCAGTTTAAGTAAGGATAAAGAGCCAGCTGGCAAAGGTTCCGCGGAAGTGTGATGTGCTCAGGTGTTCAATGCGAAAACTGTGACAGCTGGTTCCACATTAAATACCAGAACATCAAGCAAGTGACTACAAGATGCTTAAAACAATTGGGACTCATATCATATGCCATTGTTCTCTCTGCAGATCTGGTGCTAAAAAGAAATCCAATGTTGGTGACCACTTTGCCAAACTCGAAGAGAAAATCGATAAAATCATATATATCTATGATGGAAATCCAAAACAAGATCATCAAGAGATGACCAATTAAGAGCCATCGACTAGAAAATAGAAACTAAAACTAAAGATTATTTTCAGGAATTTGAGGATCGGCAAAAGAGGAAAAGCAATGTTGTTCTGGTCAATGTTGTAGAAAGCAAGCAGGAGCCAGACCAAGACAGGAAAAAGAATGATGCTATCAAAAGGAATGAAATAGTGACGGGCATGGCAGATATTGCACCTGATGAGATTAAATCCTTCTTCCAGTTGGGAAAGAAATCTGAAAAGGCTAGACCTATCAAAGTAGTGATGAAATTTGAGGAGAGCAGACATATGTTCATCAAAGGGGCAAAAAGCACTCTGCAAATAAGATCCTTGTAAATCCAGACTTGCCAAAAGAAAGTGAGGAACAACGAGCAATTAGACTGGAGCTAGCAGAAATGTGAAATACAAACCCAAACAACACATATACAATTCGTAAATAACAACATGATCAAGGTCGACTCATCACGGCCTAGACATAGCTCGAACTGACTAAAAGTAAATATGAGCAGAAATAAAAATAGTGTAAATAGCAATCCAAATCTGTATACTCCAATATAAGAGGCTTATGTATTGGAGTATACAGACAGTCTCATCAACAGGTGTGAGGAACTCAAACTAATGAACATTTTCAAGTTTATCCATCCATTATATGACGTCATATAACATCATAATCAACTACGTGACGTGTAAGATGACGTCATGAATGATTCGATATCGTCTTTAGCGCTTAATAGTCTGACACGTTGTACGAATTGTATGTCGTTATCATTTAATAAACATTCTGGAAAACTCAAGATAACAAACAAACTGGTTGCTGCATATACCGTAGCCCACATTCAAATGAAATTAACAACATGCACATAATAACCATACTTAATAATATTGGAGATTATCAGGCAGATTACATCCTGATCACAGGTGATTTTAAGTTCCCAAAGATAAACTGGGAAACGGGACTTTCATTAGATTCGGTTGGGGAAGCATTTGCTAACCCCAATCCAGCACAACTTTCTCAATCAACACATTAAAAGAGAAAGAGAAAAGGCAGTTAAATCTTGTTATCCATAATATAGATGAATCGAGCAGTGATGCTAAACCATCAGAGAAAGCAGGATGATATAGATAGTGTAATGGATATTTGCAAGCCTTATCTAAAATGGATGCCAGTGTAAGCAACGCTATAAGATTATGACACGCCTGCTATGGACAGTACCGCCGTCTACTTTCTGTTTAATTTTATAAAGTGGGCTTAACAAATCTTCCTGCCATTCAATTGTGAACCTCTCATTAAAATCACCCACATTCAAATTGACATGGGCGCATCCATTTTGCTTGCTGGCTGATGAAGTCAACGATGGTGACGTATTTAGAGATTCGGCTTTAGAGTTCAGACATCATACTTCAGAAATCAGACTTCAGATTTTTGGTTTACACGGTCAGATTTTATTGATACAAAAAATCCGAAGGACCATCAGATTCTCCTTCAGACATTAGAGTTCAGCTTCAGATTTTTTGTTTACATGGTCAGATTTTATCGAATTTGACAAATCCGATCAGATTAACCTGATCGTGAAAATCGGGCTTTAGACAACTTCTGAAGGATCATGACATGTTACCAACTGATGATTATCGGAAGTAAGACACATTCTCCCACGAGAAAGGAATACACAGCTCTTGGATTGACCACTTTTTCACTAAAAGAGATATAAATATAATGTCAGTTCACACCATGAATGTCTCAGATCACGTACCTGTTGAATTGAAGCTGGAGTTCCAAGCAGATTGTGAAAGAAGTATAGCGAAGGGTAAGCATGTTGCAGCTGTAGAGGTGTCAAAAACCGGTAACATGAGATTCACCACAATTATTACAAAGCCAAATGGGAAAAGGAAGATAAGTACCAACAGCATATACAAGATACCTTTGTGAGAAAGACTTCGGAAATTGTCCTGAACAAGACATAGCAGAGGCAGCTCAACACCTTTAAACACAACAGTCCAGGTATGTGGCGGCCAGAGCAATGGGAGAAGAGGAAAAATTAATCAGTTCCAACCTTGGACTCCAGAAATGAAGGAGGTGGTGGCACTTTCAAAGGAGGCCCACCTCAAGTGGCTCGCAGGAGGGGCCCCACAAGATCATGAAAATGTGTTGTACATGTCTGTTTAAGAGGAGGCTTCTAAGCGGAGAAATGAGTACAATCAAATAATGGTGGCCGACATAAATGTTCGCAAGTTGTTTTATAAGCTGATAAACAAGCACCGAAGTGTAAGAAGTACAGTGACAAAGGATATAACCATCATAGGGGAAGGGGAACGACTCACCAACCCAGAGGAAACATGTGACGGATGGAGAACATATTTCCAACAATTGGCTTAAATGCCTGGAGAATCCCCAGAATTTGATGAAGAGTACAAACAAAGGATTAAATATGATAACACGATTATCCAGCAGAAATTGTCTAATAGTGTGGCCCAGGATGTGTCTGCAATGGAAGTGGAAGAGGCCATCAGGAACCTGAACAAAGAAAAGGCAATGAATGCTATGGATCTTACAGCTGAGCATTTGCAGAAGGCAGGTGGGGCAGTCATCCAATACATTACCACGCTTATGAACCACGTATTCCAGACCAACCACAGTCCAGATATTATCAAACAAGGGCGAATAACTCAAGTTCTGAAAAAGGGAACGTCTCCTGGTACCACCATCTTGACAGTTATGGAGAAGATAATGGAAAAAATCTGGTTAGTTAGCGCGACTGAAACCTTGAATAAACATCAATGTGACATGCAGAGAGGATTTCACGAGGGCAGCTCCTGCATGAACGCATCACTCCTGGTGACAGAAGCAATAAGAGAAGCCAAGGAAATGAAGACGCCACTTTACATTGTCTTGCTTGATGCCGAAAAGGCAATCGATGTGCTATGGACTCATGGATACGATGTATCATATATAATTACGTTACCAGCATTGTAGAACTAGCACAGGGGATAAGGCAAGGTGCCATCATCTCCACACATTGCTATTTGCAGTACATAAACCCATGGCTAATGGAAGTTGAGAAGACCAACTGTGGCACCTACATGTGTGGATGAGCATGAGAATCGGCTACGTGGATGTTTCAGCACATACATGTGCGTGTGAGCATGAGAATCGGCTATGTGGATGTTTCTCCACATACATGTGCGTGTGAGCATGAGAATCGGCTATGTGGATGTTTCAGCACCTACATGTGTGGATCATGTTATGTATATCACAGACACACCTTTGCAAATGCAGATACTCTTGAACATTGCAAAGCAATATATATCAAGGGAAAGATTTGCACATAATGTCAGCAAGTGTGCCAGCACGGTATGCAATAGAAGAATTGATGATTTTCCAAACCTCCAGTTAGGGCAGGAGGTTATCACTAATGAGGCAAAGTTGGTCCACATAGGAGTAACCAGACAGGTGGGAAGGGGAAAAAAGAGCCAATTATAACCAGCGCATGTAGACCCCTGTATGCCCTAGGGGGTTCGGCCTCCATGGCAAACGTGGTATCAACCCAATGTTCATATACAAAATGTGGACTATGTACATAAGTCCGAGACTAACTTATGGGCTGATGAAGGCATATTCCATAAGAATGACAGATGTTGAACAGCTGAAAAGAGTGCAACAGGGGAAGCTTAGGCAGCTCAAACATTACCAGACAGGTGCGCTAGTGTAGCGGTCTATGCCCTGATGGGTGCAGAGCCGGTCGAGGAAACAATAGACAAGAAGGCCCTATCCCTCTATGACAACATAAGTAGGAATCCAAATATAAAAGAGCACCAACTGGCATGACAGCAAGTGGCAATTAAGAAGATTGATTCCTTCAGCTAGTTCTTAATGGTAAAAAGAACTCTCGACAAGTATAACCTGCCACCCGCTTGGGAATTACTAGAGGCCAAGGATCAAGTATATGTGGAAGGCTCTGGTGAAGAAGGCAATTATGGTCTATTGGACAGAGAAGCGGCATACAGAGGTGGTAGAAAAAGGCTCACTGATGTCTTTTTAACTCTGAGGCAAGAGAAATGGGTAGAACACACAATCTATGTACTAGTCTATTGCTAACACTGATCCCAGTGATGTAGAAAAAGCTGCTATAAAGGTGAACATGCTATTTGGATCGTATGCTCTACAGGCAAATAAGGCAAAATTCAACCAGCATATGGTGGACGTAACTTGTCTAATATGTGAAAAAGAAGCAGAAGATCGGCTCCATGTGATTGCTTTACGTGACCTCTATGCTGATCTACGCCAAAAGTTTGAGTCTAGGCTGACTAATATCCTGTTGACGGTCTATGGGATCAGTAGCGGATTATAATAGGGGCAGCAGGGGCATTTGCCCTCAACCCCAGATCTTGACCAGTCCCCAATTTTTTCTCTCAAAAAATCTTTTAAAGTGAATAATATGTTTTATGCAGGTTTCTCTTTTTACAAACGAGAATAGCTCTCGGGACATGATGCCCAGACATTTTCGTTTGTAAAGAGAGAAATTGCATTACATTTCATTAAATTTCATATTTTTGTTTATTCAGTTTTTTATCAAAAAATCTTTTTAAGTGAATAATATGTTTTATGCAGGTTTCTCTTTTTACAAACGAAAAGGCTCTCGATATGTTAAGGATATGAAGCTCCTAGAAGGTATCCAGAGGAGGGCGACAAAGCTCATCCCATCACTGTCAACACTTCAGTACGAGGACAGACTAAGAACCCTGAGACTGCCGAGTCTGATGTACAGAAGAGCATGTGGCGACATGATTGAAGGGTATAAGTACACGCATGGTATTTACACAGTTGATAGTAAACTCGTAGAGCTTGACTCAAAGACAGCAACGCGAGGTCATCTTTATAAACTTAAGAAACACTACTGTAGGACATCACTTCGTCATTGGTTTTTCTCCTCAATGATAGTAGAATCATGGAATGCTCTATCTGATCACGTCGTAACAGCTCCAACACTAAATAGCTTCAAATCAAGACTTGACAAGGAATGGGCACAATACATGTTTGCCATGTGAAATGATAGAGTTATAGTTGGTCATCATCAACGGATATAACACTACATTTGTATATTGCTGTATTGTACTGTACTGTATTTTAACCATGTGGATAAGAACTGGGTATGGTAATCCAGCCCAGTTCATAAATTTGAGGGACCATGGACAGGGTTTGAAATCACTTTATATAAAGTTCTATGTGTATTGTACAAGATCTGGGTATGGAAATCCAGGCCATTCATAAACAAGCGGGTGTGAGGACCGGATGTGAAATCCCAGCAGTCCATATTGTTAATTCATTTGTTTATTTATCATTGTGTAGTATCTACATGTCCATACTACAGTTACATTGTAAATCATTGTATATATCAACCTATATGTTAGGAACTGGGTATGGTAATCCAGGCCAGTTCACGTACATGAGCGAGCGTCACACACCAGTCCATATAGTAAGTCCATTATCAATGTCTACTAAAGTATAGGGATAGGAACTGGCTATGGTAATCCAGGACAGTTCATAAACTTGACGGAACATGGACCGGGTGTGGAACCGCATCAATCCATGTTAAAATTACACTTGTATTGTCATTTAGTGTATGTTAATAGCACACCGACTCATCTATAAGCAAGTTCTGTAAATACTTCTCTGGGCTATCTATAAATTCCGGAATGAGTTATGACCCAAACATATACTATTGTATATACTATACGTTAGTGGAGATTAGTTTTAAGTTATGAATGCTAGTGTATCACGGATCGACCGGATGGGTACCAGCTGTCCCAGCGGAGCTGGGTATGGAACGGCCATTCTAGATTCGCTCCAAGCACGCCCCCTGGGTAGGATAGTACACGTATATAAGCCCTATGAGAGGCTGTTAAAACATTCCGTTCCATCGCACCGCAAGTGCACAATGTGCGGGAGGGCTGGTTAGCTGTGGATCTCGGGGTTGCGGATCCCGTATCATGTCTCTCCGGAAGGTACAAAGACTGGCCTCTAGAGCCGGTGGAAGACTGATGTTCCAGTGGGGCCGTGCGACCATTGTCGCCGAGATTAAACCACACGGTGTCATCCCAACTATTTGTGTCACCGGTATATCCGTCCATTCTAATTTAGACCAATGGATTAGGTGTTGATTAAACAGTTATAAATTTAGTAATACTATACAAACAGTTCTACGCGTTTGACAGTAAATGAGCACAGTAATACACAACATAGAGCCATCCGGTGTTCTTTCCACATGGTTTCACCAGAGGTACAACACAGATCCTTGAATCCGCAGAGGTATCCCCACAAGAGAGAATTCCGCAATGAAGTCACTAGATAGTTTAATATAAACTAGTATACCCCTAACACACACAAAGAAAACATTGTTGTTGTGAGAGGTAAGTGCCTCGTGCAGGCTTCAGTCACAGGAAAATGCCTTCAACACCGAAGCAGAGGAAAAGAGCTGGCAAAAAGGTCCACTCTTTTGTTCAACAGAAAATGCTAAGTGCTGAAAAACCTAGTGAAGCCGTAATTAATGTGATGCACGCCGGTTTATGTGAAGACAGGATGAATAATTTCCGAAGAATTCCCAGGTCACTGTCTTATGTAGTTCGAAAGTTACTGCATTGGTAGTTGCCGTTTTATCTATGCGGGTCTTCTGCTACATCCTGACCTACCAATTGGTTGTTAGTAACGAAAACAAGCTTTGGCCGCAAATGGCAGGGTTTACTACCTAACTTTAGATACGTTTATCCGTTGGGCGCAGATGCCCGACTTCCCTTAGGTTGCTGCGCATAGCATCTACCTCCAAGGATAGCATGTGTACATGTTACGGAACAAAGCTCCCAAATCAAATAACAATCTGATTACCCGGCCCCACAACCACATATAACATCACCAGACAAGTTTCACAGTTCATTTAAGCAAATTTAAATACTGACATGCCATTATGGTGGGGATGGAAGAACAGATATCCACCGCTAGCGTCCTTTCCATGAGGGCGTGGTGGGCTCGAAGACCTCACCCAGACACTAACGAGTTAGATGGAGATCCGCATCTCGTCCGTCACCGCGTGCTATGGAGATAACATTTGACCTGTCATTAGGGTTATTTTCCATGATGCCTAGAGATGCACTGCAGGCTAGTATTACAACATATTAATTAATATTATTAGTGGGGGCGTGTATGTAGATCAACAGTTTAACTATCACTGCGCAGTAGACCTTATGGTGTGGCTGGTTGAAAGCACCCACAGTAAACAAAGATAATATTTACAGTAAAACAGAAATTATAAGAATGCGGTCATAAGGCCAGTAAGGTCATTAATTAGTAATCAGTAATAAGTAATTAGTCATCAGTACCATATACGGAAATGATTATATGTTCAATAGTATAGCTACTTGAGTAGCTATTGGCCATCGGTACAGAACAAGTTCACAAGTTACTGAAATTGAGGCGCTAACATATAAGTAGCGCGAGATGGCATGATCTCTAAGGCTGGAAGGATTTCCGCAGGAAGACATCTGCAGGAAAGTATACGCAGGCAGGTCTCCGCAAGCTGATTTCTCCAGGCAGGTCTGACACAGCACATTCTCAGGACAGGCAATGGAACAGTTCAGGAGATGTCCCTTAGATAGTCTCTTAGCTGCTACATAATTTAACCAGTAATTGTAAAGTTCTCCATCCGGCGACGGTAGTATGAAAGTTTGAAGTTGCCCACTAACAGAGAGGGCTAATATATATTTTTATGCATGTACAATAACAGGCACACGGTGCAGGGTACGTCGCATAGCTCTTGCAGCACACTGGGCAAAGTTCACCCAGACTGTGGTTGAAATGTTAATTAAATCACACACGACATGCAATGCGGAGGTTGAAGTCCACTTTTCAGCATGGTTGGCAGATCCGGCAAGTCATCCACCAAGAATCACCATCAGCTCTACATTCCATAGAACTACATCTGGGCCCGCACGGCCCTCCGATGGAAAGACTCTCCTAGAAAGGACTGAATGCAGGAGTTATTACTTTAAGTTAGTTTATTACCCCCAGATGGCCGTCCGGGGGTGTACAAAAACTGTGGAAGCCAAGGACTCCTTACCACCGTGGATGAGCTGAAATCCGAATGGCACCGGATAATGTTGGAATCCCCATAGGTTAGCAGTTGCACACATCTATCCTGATGGTCTAGTCGTCCTGTGCGGGCGGGCTTCCATGCCTGTGATGCTCCTGATTCTCGATTTTTCACCCCTTTTATACTACACGTGACGTCAGAGCCAGGCGCATCAGCCAATCAGCGGCCGAGCAGTAGCAAATCAGCATGCAGCCAGAAGTGGTGACATGGCTATCACGTGCACAGCACATTCCTTATTTATTTATACACACACGCACGCACGCACGCACGCACGATTACGACATCAAGAGAAATATTTTTAAAATAATTTAACGGGATTTTCGACGATAACTTTTAATAATTTAAACGGTTCTGAAATCCTTGTTTCATTCCGGTCCTGATTGGTACCAAGAATAACGAGGACGATATAGTTTAAGAGATTTACGAGTACCGATTCGGTACACTACAAGCATGCCCTCGCTTCCAATTCCGGGATGTGTTGTCAGGGAAGCTCTGACGCGCACGCATGCGCACCACACAGTTTAACAGATTTCGCCGTTTTTAACGAAAACCTCTCATAGGGCTTATATATGTACTATTCTACCCAGGGGGCGTGCTTGGAGCGAATCCGGAATGGCCGTTCCATACCCAGCTCAGCTGGGATGGCTGGTACCGGTCCGGTCGATCCACGCTACACTGACACTGATGACTAACAGGTGCCTTCCCGGTCTTAAAGACAATATTTTTTGTTTCATATTGTATATATTATCTTTATTTCCGTGTGCTTACAACTAACGAGCACCATAAGGTCCTATGACCTGATATACTGTTAGCACTGTAGTGGGTAGTTATGTATATGGCAAGTAGCCATCCTAGTTATTCTGTTTTGTTTATATAAAAACTCTAGGACGCAGTACGCTAGGCGATACTATACAGCAACATTATATCTGCATCACTATTTTTCCCCTGCATCAAATTTACAATGAGGTCACTGATCATGCTCCCCATGCTCGAACCTGACATGTGACCAACTAAACCTGGCTATTCTAGCTCGATAGGATAGGTTTAAAGTAGTTAGGGACACTCTCTCCGTAAGAGACACATTGTGTACGCCTCTTTTCCGGTTGTGGCAGATATGTAAGCCTGCACACTGGATAGATTGTATAAATTGGCCAAATACCTTAGGACCTCTTATTAATATCGAGCGGTTGTCTCTTTCTGAGGCCCACCCGCCACAAGGCTTAATAATTGTCTGGACTCCCAATTGACATGTTGCTAGAATCCGACTCTGGGAAACTATTGGGGTTTCCGAGTGGTGATAACTAAAGTGTCGATTTAGCATACACTCCCCCAGTATCTTCGGATACCAGTTAGTTTAGATACCCCTGCCAATGTAGGAAGCACTGCGAAAAGAAGTTATATTATGCAACACCGGCCTGTAGTGCATCTCTGGGCATTCTCGAACATAACCCTAATGACAGATGAAACGTTAACTCCATAACATGCGGACAATGAGAACTAGTGTCAATTTCACATACACTCCCCTGTATCTTTGGATACCAGTTAGTCTAGATACCCCCGCCATTGTAGGAAGCACTGCGAAAAGAAATTATATTATGTAACCCCGGTCTGCAGTGCATCTCTGGGCATTCTGGAGCATAACCCTAATGACAGGTAAAATGTTAGTTCTGCAACACACAGGTGATGGAGGAGACACAGATCTCCATCCAACTCGGTATGGTGACTGGGTGCGGTCTTAGAAACCACCACGCCCTCATGGGAAGGTCACTAGCGATGGATATCTGTCTCTTACTCCCCACCATAAATGCAATTGCGCTTTCTAAATTGCTTATTTAAACTGTAAATTGTCCTAGTGATGTTATATGTGGTTATGGTGCAATGGTGACCAGATCGTCATATGATTCTGGAGCTGTCGTTCCGCAACATGTATGCATGCTGTCTTTCTGAGGAAGATGGTATGGAGGGCGACCTTCAGGGAGTTGGGCATCTTCACCAGTTAAACGTATGTGTCAATCGATAGGTATGAATCCCTGCCACTTGTGGCCAAAGCTTGGAAACGTATCTAACAACTGAAGGGTAGGTTAGACTTTAGCAGAAGGTCCGCATAGATAAAAGCGGCTCCCTATTAGCCGCAGCAGTGCCTTTCGAAATTCAGTTCTCCTACTCTGGTCAGCAATCAGAGCATCCACATCTGGAGGCAACTAAATAAATAGAAGAGACTTCCTCACTACCAACACTTCAGAGGAGCCTTCCCGCGGATGGGCTGTGCGGCCCAGATATAATCTCTTCAGCATGTAGAACAAGTGGTGATTCTTGGTGAACAACTCATCAGATCTTCCGAACCATGCTGAAAAGTGGTATTCAAACTTCCGCGCAGCATGTCGTGTGTTTAATTAACTTTTAGGCCACAGTCTCATGGGTCTCTGCCTGGTACACCGCAAGAGCTATGTGATGTATCATGTACAGTGTACCCAGTTATGTACATGCACTATTTAATTACAGCTGTTGCCCTCTATGTTACGGGCAACTTTCAAACTACTGTTACCGGATGGACACTTTTTGACATACTGCTTAAATCATTATATTAGTTATTATGACTATCTAATGGACATCCAACCACAGTCGTTCTTCTTCACCATCTTGAGAGTGAGCCGCATCAACAGTTTGCCTGTGGACATTTCCCAACAGCTTCAGAATCGTGCCATCTCACCTTCCTCATCTGTAATGCAGCATCTACAGTGATTTATGAACTTTTTCCATACTGATGACCAATAGGTACTCAAGTAACTATACCATTGCATTATATGTATTTATTTCTAATAGGTACATCCCCGGTCGTCTGAGACCGCATTTTTATAGTTTATATCTTTTACTGTAAATATTATCCTTATTTTTGTGCTTACAACTAGCGAGCACCGCAAGGGCCTATGACCTGATTTACTGATGACACTGTGATAATTAGTTATGTATATGGCAAGCAGCCATCCTAGTTATTTTGTTTTGTTTATATATAAACTCTAGGACCGCAGTACGCTAGGCTATACTATACAGCAACAGTATATCCGCATCACTATTCCCCCAGCTTCAATTTTACACTGAGAGTAGTAATGGGGTGTGTGGGGTATGTGTGTCTTATAGTCGCTATTGTTCTTTTCGTTGGAATGTGTTTTAACCAATCAAAACGCTCCATTTATAGTCGCTATTGTTTGGAGAACAGTGACGACTATAACGCCACGTTTTCTAGATAACAATGGCGACTATATTCTGCACCACTCTGGAATGTTCTAGTATTTTGAAGTAGTTAACCCTTAAAAGTTGTGTATTTTACGTTTAAATGTAGTGGCGGCGCTCCCCCCAGCGTGGTTATCTACCGTGGTAGATAATGTAAAAATAATAGAGTTTAAGAGGAGGAGTGATAATAGTAGAGAGTGGTGTTGATAATAGTAAAATAATAGAGTTTAAGAGGTGGTCTGATAAAGGAGGTCGTAGGAGTCATAGTAGTGAGTATGAGGTTGAGGATGTATGAGGAATTACGGTAGGATATTGATGTATATTTAGAAAATAATTTGACTGTTTCGTCGATAATGTTAATTTATTAGTATACTATTTTTGCTGAATATTTTGAAAACGTTTTGACTTTCAACCGTCATTACGCACAAATTGTTTTCAAATACTTAATATTGCAATAATGTCAGTCGTTTTAGATGTTGCACGATGGTTAAAATGTAGTCATTATGTCTCTGAGGGTTCCGTGTGTTTATAGAATTGTATGTCGAGCGTACTTATGCTATAAAGATTATTTGGTGCATATTGTTTTAATTTAACCATTACTGACACATTAGCTGTGAGATCGGTCTTTAATCGAGTTACAAACATGGCACGTGTTAATAACGAAAGAATGTTAAAACACCGCCCGTCTCGTTCTAAGCACAAGATATTACAATGTCCTCGCCGAGAGTTTGAAAAAAATCTATAATAACGCCTGCACCCGCTCACAGGCTATTGCTGTTTACCTGCGCTTAAAGATACGACAATTAAGAGCAACATTTTGAGCGTAGTAGCATAATCATAGATGGCCGTTTACTACAAATATAAATATATCCTTTTGGCTACAGAGCAGTGATACGTTATAACCATGTTTTTTACTATATAATTCAGTCCTGCCCTAAGCGACCACCTCGTGTTACGTCATTACATGGACGCTAGAGACTTTCTTAACCCTTTAACCCTCGAATTTCTTCAAGAAAATGTCCATTTTCTTCATATTTATATTTGTAGTACAGGAGAAGACTATTTTTGAAAATTTATCATCGGAATGACTGGCACTGCAGGCTATCCATTTGTCTAGCCATTGCGCCAGTACCCCCCCCCCCCCCACACCCCACCTACCACCACCACCGCCACCATCATCACCAACACCCACCACCAACAACACCACCAGCAGCAACACTACGACCTACACCCAACACCAGGCATTAACCCCACCACCAACACCCACCCACCCGACAATCCATAGCGAATTTCTTCATATTCATACTTGCAGCCCTAGAGAAGACTATCTTTGAAAATTTATCATCGGAATGACTGCCCCTGACAGCTGTCCATTTGTCTAGACATTGTGGTCGTAATGTGTGAGAGCGGGGTGTCTGAAAAATGGTATATAGGATGGAGAGGGTATGTCATGAGGGTTTAATAAAGGTCACGCTCATATGCACACATGCTAATTAATACGCGATACTGCTAGTTATACATTGTGCCCTTGTGCGTGCGTAGGTGCGTGCGTACCGCGGTGTGCGCATGCGTGCGCCAGAAGACTATTTTTGAACATTTATCATCGGAATGACTGGCACTGCAGGCTATCCATTTGTCTAGTCTTTGCGCCAGTAAACACCCACCCCCCACCATCCACCACCACCACCACTATCATCACCAACACCCACCACCAACAACACCACCAGCATCAACACTACGACCTACACCCAACACCAGGCATTAACCCCACCACCAACACCCACCCACCCGACAACCCATAGCGAATTTCTTCATATTCATACTTGCAGCCCTAGAGAAGACGATCTTTGAAAATTTATCATCGGAATGACTGCCTCTGACAGCTATCCATTTGTCTAGACATTGTGGTCATAATGTGTGAGAGCGCGGTGTCTGAAAAATGGTATATAGGTTGGAGAGGGTATGTCATGAGGGTTTAATAAAGGTCACGCTCATATGCACACATGCTAATACGCGATACTGCTAGTTATACGTTGTGCCCTTGCGCGTAGGTGCGTGCGTAGGTGCGTGCGTGCCGCGGTGTGTGCATGCGTGCGCCAGAAGGCTTTTTGAAAATGTTTCATCGGAATGACTGGCTCTGCTGGCTATCCATTTGTCTAGACATTGCGACAGCAAACACCACCCACCAAACACCCACCACCGCCACCACCAAAATGCATGCGTACATGTGCGGCCGCATGCGGGCCATGTGTTGCGGATTTGCGGGCGTATGTTGCGGATTTGCGGGCGCGTGTTGTGGATTTGCGGGTGCGTGTTGCGGATGGCACAGAGTGTGTGCGCATGCCTGAACATGCATACACGCCAAAATGCATGCGTACATATGCGGCAGCGTGTGTTGCGGATTTGCGGCCGCAGTACATTTAATCCTATAAATGGTACAAATTCATTCCCTTTTCTCATTCCAGTTTAAACATCACAAAGAGAGAGAGAGAGAGAGAGAGAGAGAGGAGAGAGAGAGAGAGAGAGAGAGAGGAGAGAGAGAGAGAGAGAGAGAGAGAGAGCTTGTTTTATCGTAATTCCGGGGACATTTTCACGTCTGGGCCCTACACTCTGGGGACATGCTCGGAGTGTGGGACAATGCCCTGTCCCCCACAATTACGGTTGCTCAAACGATCGGCAAAAGCGTGAAACGTCCAAAAAATATATTTAGAATTTGTGTCCCCACGATTCATGTTTTTCAATTTTTTTACGTTTTTTCATTTCTCTCACCTTCTCTCACATTAAAATGTCCCCACAAAATTATCTCACACTCATGTAAAAAATATATTGCGCGAGGCATACGAACACGTGATGTGATAAACACTCACGTGCACAGACTAGGCGGCGCTGTAATCTCCCATCCACATACTGCTGCTAATGCATGAACTGCCAACCAAAGAGTATGTCCCCACACTGTTTCTCACATTTGTGGGGACTCTCTCACTAGGTCCCCGCTCTGTGCGGGGACCGTCCCCACAGTGTTCTCCCACTTTTTTTAGTTAATGGTAATAATAGCTATCCATCTTAGAAGTATTCTTTATTTTGCCAACGCACACAGAAACACGAAGGAAATGAAAAGAGAGAGAGAGAGAGACAGAGAGAGAGAGAGAGAGAGAGAGAGAGAGAGAGAGGGAGGGAGGGAGGGAGAGAGAGAGAGAGAGAGAGAGAGAGGAGAGAGAGAGACAGAGAGAGAGAGAGAGAGAGAGAGAGAGAGAGAGAGAGAGAGAGAGAAGATGAAGGTGAAGATGAAAAAGAAGACATAGGCAATGAGGAACTATTTACAATATTCCAAAATATTAAGCAGGTCTTAGACGCTGAACAATCAGGTTTAGAAGATGAGGATGGTGAAGTGAACACAGACCCAAATGGTGTAGACAATGTGTCTATTTCCGTACAATGGTTAGCCAACTATATTATTTTTGTTGTCGGGGTCTCATTGACTAGGTACTCATAATGCATTCATACTGTGTGTACCCCCGGACATGGTAATTTTTCCTAGTTTTATTACCTTTAACTGGCTGACTGGCGAGGTGTTTCAGACATTCCAGGGATCTACTTCCTACCAAAATATTTTGGAAACAATTTGAGCAAAAATTGATGCAGACAGTCAAATTACTCAAAATATTCACTAAATATCATGGAAACGATTTGATAGAAAGTTGTTGCTAACACCGCAGTAAAATTATTTTCAAAATATTCGTACAATGCGCATTGCCGGTCTTGTAAACAAGTATGCTAGTATACCTCATCCCTCGTGCCAGGCAGCACCGCGCTAGCATACCTCATCCCTCCTCCTCACTCGTTCGACCTCAATTATGCGACCACCTCTACACTCATTCCATGGATGTTATTTTCTGATTTTTCTAACCTAAATCGTGGCGCATTGGTAGTTTAAGCGAATAGTTTTGATACTAATTTGACATAGGAAGCTACAATTCGCACTAGCGCCTTCGTGCGCACAAACTCTTAAAAAAGTGCTTTTTTACTACAACCACGAGGGACCGCATCGACCACCTAATTAATATGTTAAATGATACAAGGGTGCTCGTCATTATTCGTCAATGATGACGATGGTGGACATTGTTCCCACCATTTTTATAACAATTTTTAAAATTTAATAATTAAATGACTGTCGCTTTAAAGACCACTCCTTAAATACGAGATGGATGATTATTATCTATATAATATTATGCATACAACATCGCTTGGTTTAGCTATATATTACCCGCGTAGAGATGTACTTTGCTCTCTTTAAAAAAAATTAAATGACTGGTAGGAAGCCGCTTAGTTTCATGTTTGAGGGCTTTAGATGAAGGTTAACACGTTTGCTTCCAAATTGAAGGATTAAAAGCGAATCATAGATGCTGTATGCACAATAACGAGGTGATCAGAGAAAACATATTTCCCTGGATACTTTTTTAACACGCACAGATTTTTATGCGCGTAAACCATTTAACAAACTGATCCATCGCGTTTAGCCCGTGAACATATTCAAGATTTTCACCTGCATGTACGTGTCATTATATGGAGGCCAGTACGCGACAGTTTTTGATAGGACGATAGTCATCTCACGCGATATTCCTTACATTTTTTGTAGTAGAGCGATGTAGTATAAATGTAAATGTTAATGTACATTCGGCTAAAATGTGTTGCGGATTTGCGGGCGCGTGTTGCGGATGGCAACAAGTATATGCACATGCCTGAACACACATACACGCCAAAATGCATGCGTACATGTGCGGCCGCATGCGGGCACGTGTTGCAGATTTGCGGGCTCGTGTTGCAGATGGCAACACGTATATGCGCATGCCTGAACATGCATACACGCTAAAATTCATGCGTACATGTGCGGCCGCATGCGGGCTGCGTGTTGCGGATTTGCGGGCGCGTGTTGCAGGTTTGCGGCCGCAGTACATATATTCCTATAAACGGTACAAATTCAATCCATTTTCTCATTCCAGTTTAAACATCGCAAAGTGGTTGGACATGTAACTGCAGAGTAGTTAGGTAGCCTTAGGCAGTCAGATTTCATCTCACGTGATACTCCTTATATATTTTTTTGTAGTAGAGCGATGTGGAATAAATGTAAATGTTAATGTACATTTGGCTAAAATGGCCAGCAGTACAAACTTTGACGGATCAGATACTGGATATGAGAGGGTCTGTAGGCATATGATCAAGAAAACAGAACCTAAAGAGATGGTGTACACCTGCAAGGAGTGCTATTGTCTATTACCAATCAAACAGTATCCGCATGGGTGTCCTGTAATCGGTGATACTCCGACTGATATACAAAAAGCAAACATGACGCAGTTTGTTACCAAACTGACAACCACGCCTGTGCGGATCTGCGAAGACTGAGACCTATCTCAAAACACGGCCCTTTTCAGGGCCCGCAAAACATTTGAAAGAGTACTCTTTATCTGTTCAAAAAAATAAAATAATGTAATAAGGATTTTACACACAACAACCCTCTTCACACATGCATACGCAAGCACACATTCTGATCCGTCAAAAGTGGTAGATGGACGCTACTGTTCTAAATGGCCGTCTGTACGCTATTGTTCGTGGTCGATTAATGCATTGCCATTGACTTGGAACGCATTTTGTTCATATTTTTGAACATTTTATAATTAAATGACTGCAATTTTAAAGACATAAATACGATATAACACAGATAACACTATCTATATAACAGCATAGGAAAAATTATTGTGTACGTGTCTGATTTTTTTTAATGACTGGGGAACACGTTTTGCTCATATTTTTGAAATTTTAATAATTAAATGACTTCCACTTTAAAGACTCGCCTTAAATACGTAAGATAAAATTAAGGCTCAATTTAGTCCGTCTTAAATGCTTAATAGTCCGACACGTTGTACGAATTGTATGTCTTTGCTATTTACAAAACATGCTGGTGAATATTTTGAAACTAATTTGACTGGGCGATGTTACTGTCACAAGCAGCAACAGCACCCAGTCAAATTGGTTTCAAAATAGTCAACACCTTACCTGTATAGTAGAACCTAATTGTAGAAAAACAATAGAGTAACACGATGAGAGGCTGTTTTGTAGATTTGACACAGCAATGACTGGTTCGGTTATCGAGCAAGTCACTCCGGTGGTGAATACCCAAAATAGTCTCTGTCGCGATATGAATGAATATAACTGTCTATTGTTGAAAATAAGGTTGTTCTGTATTGTAGTTTAAAAAATGACTACCTTATGTACAGCAATAACCCATTTCTAAGAATACCAATCTGACATTTTTTATAATCAGTTATTATATATTTATTATAATCTAAATCCTGATGACCCCCACAATATGACCACTATAATTTTTTAATAGTACTTTGTTATTGAGATGGCGGTACAATAACAGTAATAATTCTGTCATTACTAATTATGAAGTACGTGTAAATAATAACTGTAACTTTCATAATAATTCTAAGTTACTACTACTACTGCTGCTGCTGCTGCTGCTGCTGCTGCTACTGCTACTGCTATTGCTGCTGCTGCTGCTGCTACTACTACTACTACTACTACTACTACTACTACTACTACTACTACTACTACTACTACTACTACTACTACTACTACTACTACTACCGAAAGCACAAACAGTGGTTATATAACTAGATAAATACCAAAATATGTAATTATGAATTGATATATAATGTCTGATCGCCATAACATTTATAATTTCTGTAAATTCATATTCCCCATATGCCATTATGTGGCCTGGGAGTGTAAATAAAATAATCTGAATCTATAGTTTTCTGGAAATTGATAGTCAAGAAGTTCAGAGATCCATCGATATCAACACGAGCGCGGTATTAATGTATTAATATACCATCCGGATTAAGTGACCGATTGACTAACGTTAGGCCTATGGAAGTCATTTCAAGCAACCGCCACCAAGATGTGACTTACTTGGGCAGAATTGTGTGTTTTTCTAACAAAATCCTTTAGAACATTTAACACCGAAATTTCAATATCTCAGTTAAAGACAACTATACGAATATCTTTTTAATACTTTGACTGGTATCCCACCCCACCCTACCCACCTACGTGTTGCTATCGTAGACCTGTATTAAGTATTGCAACGACAACGCCTGCCCATGTAAGCCTATCATCTTCTCTTAATGTATTTTAACCCTTTCATGAGGCCGGCGCCAAAACCGGCCTCTACAGTGATCTTGAGGATGTTAATTTGCAGGTCAAGAGATCGTTTTTGAAAATTCACCACTGAAATGACCAGCTCGATAATTGAGCCAGTCATTCCAATAGTAACGCTTCAAAACAGTCGTCTATTGGCCTGCAAATAGGCACTCAATAACCAGATTTTTTTCCTTCATATTCTTGACTCAATTTAGGTAATACAGGGTTAATAAAGTATGAGAACGACGATGGTGTACCATGTCAGTTTAACCTTTCCCGTATTGTATCATAGTATGATTCACATTTGTTGCATTCGAGATAGGGTAAAAATTACAGACTTGTTACAGACAGTCTTGAGGCGTACTATGTGTGTGGTAAATTTCAAAAGAAAAACATGCATAATAATATTGTAGAGGGCGAAAAAGTAGACAGAGCTCGCTAACAATAATGGATCCATCTAAAAACAAAGGCTTGGCTTCTTCGAAACTACACCTCTAATGTAACAAGTACACATATTGATGCAAGGCATCAATGGTAAATAGCGTGCCCGGAGCTTATTATAATTCTGAGAATAAACTCAACTATTTCATGAAAAAAAGAAGTTATATAAAGGCATACAAGCCACTTATGACAAAAATATATGCGGAAAATAAACACAAAAGAAGGAATATTTCTTGCAAAAAGATATGGGCATTATTAGTTATGGGCTAGCAAAAGCAGCTTATATTTTTGGTCAGTCCAACAATCTTTCCATCCATCCTTTTTCTCCAGGCCAAACTCCTTAACAGAGAGAGGAACAGACAAAATTAAGAGCAACCAGTGATGAGAAAATTGCACTACTGCATCAACAGAGCGTAACAGATCAAATGTGGGTCATTAGGTATCAATAACTTGTAAAGATAAAGAAATCAACAGAACTGGCAACCCAGTCAGTAGAAAATCAGCGCAAGAAGCAGTACAGACCTTGACACCAATTCAAACATATTAAAGAAAAACTGTAAAGAATATTTTAAACCTAAATCTTGATACCTTCCTAAACAGACGTGAAGAGCTTATTACCCGGAAATATATTGATGAAATACACTGCAATGCTAGTGAAATGCACAAAGCAAGTATATTTTTTATGCAATACAGGACCCCGATCTGTACCGACAGATAACCTTTTCAACAAAGCTAAGTGGCCAGGATAGAACCAATACCGTGAACCTAGTTTTCTCCAACAAAAATGATATAGTAGAAAACATTCTGACAAGACCCAGTGGGAAACAGCCACAATCGTGATCTGTTTCATTTAGCTATCATATCTATTAAACGATATCTTTACTGGAAACAGTGACAAACTATTAAATCAAATATTTTTGCTAGACAAAAAGGCCAAAATCAGCCTCAACCGTTGTAATGATGACGATCTTGTTGACCATATGTGCAAATATTAGGGTATTAGCCTGATAAGTCAGGTTCTACCAGTACACGCGGCTAATAATATTGGATATATAGAAATATTTTCACATTACTATAATAAATATTTGGTGGTAGAATTATTACAATATTTCGCACAGCACGAGAACATGAAATAATTTTGGCTCAAAATTAGGCCGATTCGTGGTTTTCGTTGTACCCAGTCAAATTAGTTTCAAAATAGTCATCAGCTTACCTGTATAGTTACCTTGAAATTGGAAGTCTGGGAATTCATTATTCAGCGTATATACACCTGTGCAAAAGTTAAGCACCACCCTATTTTTACGCACATGCGAGGGTATATTCATGTGCTATGAAGAAAGCAATAGCATAAACATTTATGTACCCATCCATCTTAGTGCAAGAGGTAATAATGCAACTAGAGGAATGCTGATTATGATGGTGGGGAAACACTGTATGTTTTTGTTTGAACTTGAAAACGAGGCCTGAATATGGTTACGTTGACACAACTGACAACTATTGCCCTACAGTTGACACACGTGGCTAGATTGTCATTAATGGTGTCTGAAAACGAAGTTTAACATCTGTGCACGAGTTTGAGACTGTCATTATTAATACCGGGTATATCCACCTTGTGCCTGGATGATGGTCTGGACACGACGTCTCATGCTGGTCACCAACCGACTGATACGCCATTGTGGTATTCGTTGCCATTGAAGATGGAGTGCGTCTGTTAATTCCTGTAGGTTCTGCACAGGAGGATCCCTCCTTCTCACCATGTTTCCCAGAATGTCCCAGATATGCTCAATAGGGTTCATGTCAGTGCTCCTTGCTGGCCATGGTAGGGTTTCGATGGCATTCTGGCGGAGGTATTCATGCACAGCTCTAGCACGATGTGGTCGGGCGTTGTCATCCATGAATATAGGGTGGGTTCCAGGTGCATGATTTACAAAATGAGGGACCACAACTCTATCCAGTATGGAATCTTGATATCTGTGTCCATTTAGTGTTCCAGGTACAGTCAACAGATCCAGCTTACAATCAAATGAGATGCACCCCCATATCATAACGGAACCTCCACCAAATGGAACTTCTTCCATGATGTTACGTTGGTCGTACGCCGTGCGTCTGGACCTCCATACACGAGTTCGACCATCTGTGGCATGAAGCAGGAACCGACTTTCATCGGACCAGTGTACCCGTCTCCAGGATCTCATGTTCCAGTGTCTTCTTTCGTTGCACCACCTCAGATGCTCCTCTTTGTGGTGTGCAGTGAGGAGAGGACGTCTGACAGGTCTCCTAGCTTTCATGCCAGCAGCATACAGTCTCCTTTTGACGGTAGACATTGACACTCTATTGCGCGTTTCCCATTGCTGGCTGAGCACTCTGCTGTTGGTGAATGGAGATCTCCTAACAAGGCGTACTAGGGCTCGATCATCACGGGCAGTAGTCTTCTTCGGTCTTCCAGATCTAGGCCTGTCCTTCACCTCGTTAGTTTGCCCATGTTTTGCAATCAAACGACTGATTACAGTATGGTTAATGTTCAGCTGTCTGCCAATCTCTCTGCATGACATACCAGTGGTGTGCATGCCTATGATTTGCCATTTCACACGATCACTTAACCTTCGTCTTGCCATAGCGGTTCACAATCAAGAGCTAATTCTCTCTGTACAAATAAACCACGGTCATGAACACAAAATTCCCAATCTTGTCGCCTAAATCTGTATGTAATGTTCTACACCTCAAACTGGACTTTTACATAACTGAACACGTGTGCTGTTTCCCGCCACGCACGGACATCAAGCGGCGTGAAGTCATGCATGCATGTGCATTTCGTACTTGGAATTATGTCAGCTAACGCGGGGACAAAAAGTATGGCAGCCTAGTTGTACCATCATGTTTCTACGTTCTATTGTTTTTGCTGGTGCTTAACTTTTGCACAGGTGTATATATAGACATCGATTCCATCACGCAAAAAAGGGGTGGAGCTTAGCTAGAAATAGACGTGGAATACCTAGAAATGGATCCCTCTATTGAAATTGGCATGAGCAAATTGAGCATTACAGGGCTAATACCACTTGTTAATGCGTGGTCTACACAATATGGACCACTTGTATTAAGAGAGCACCCGTATTTATAGGTCACATTTTAACAAGGCCAATCATAGATTGTAGACCCTTGCCATCCCGAATGCACATAGACCCGAATACAATACACTCATGTATGTATGTATGTATGTATGTATGTATGTATGTATGTATGTATGTCGGATTTATATAGCGCCAATTCCAAACTGAATTGCTCAAAAGCGCTTTACAAAATTTAGAATGCTCTTTGGAAAAGATATGTTTTTAGTAGTGATTTAAATGAGTCAATTTTAGAGCAGTTTCTAATTTCAGGTGGAAGAGAGTTCCAGAATCGCGGACCGGCTCGAGAAAATGCACGATCTCCAGTAGTTAAGTTTGATTTTGGTATGGTACATAGTAATTGTGTGCTAGACCTAAGAGACCTTGGTGCTGCTCTTTGCTGGATTAAGGATTTTAAGTACGGTAGGGCCAGATCATGTAGGCACTTGAACACCAACAAAGCCACCTTGTACCATATACGTTGTCTTATAGGCAACCAGTGCAGCTCCAATAGGACAGGTGTGATATGATCGAATCTGTTGGTGTGTGTAATCAGTCTAGCTGCTGTATTCTGCGCTCTCTGTAAACGATCTAATTGGCTAGATGGTATGCCTATTAACAGAGTTACAGTAGTCCAGGCG
Organism: Chaetoderma sp. LZ-2023a; assembly: GCA_034401795.1. Classification (NCBI taxonomy): domain Eukaryota; kingdom Metazoa; phylum Mollusca; class Caudofoveata; order Chaetodermatida; family Chaetodermatidae; genus Chaetoderma; species Chaetoderma sp. LZ-2023a. The sequence continues at coordinate 33,968,629 of CM067364.1, read as the reverse complement.
TGACGTGATGGTCGCATGTACGAGAGTTTTGACCGCGTTTTCATCCAGGAAGCTGCAAATTTTGCTAATGTTCCGAATGTTCATGAATATGGAACGGCAGACAGTGGTAACGTGAGCTTCCATCGATAGGGAATTGTCAAATGTTACGCCTATGTTACGGGCACTTGCACTGAAAGATACGTCAGCCTCCCCAATGTGCAAACTGGTGATGTCAACCTTATGTCTTAGGTGCGGTGAGGTTATTAACAGAATTTCAGTTTTCTTATCATTCAACTGCAATAAGTTGCTTAACATCCATAGTTTAATGTCACGAACACAGTCTTCAACACGCTCACGAGCATTCACCTGGTCATTTGCATAGAATGCGAGATATAGCTGTGTATCGTCAGCGTAGAAATGGTAACTTATGCCATGAGACTGCAATAGCACTCCAAGGGGTGCTGTATAGATTGTAAAAAGGATCGGTCCCAGGACCGACCCCTGTGGCACACCTGATGTTAATTCATGTTCCTCTGATTTGATATTATTCACAATGATCATTTGATGGCGTTTTCTGAGATATGATGAAAACCAAGCAAGAGAAGTGTCTAAAATGCCCAGTTCTGCTAATCTAGATAGCATGACATCGTGATCTATAGTGTCAAATGCGGCAGACAAATCCAGGAGAACTAGTAAAACACACTTGCGTTCATCCATGGAACATAAGACATCATTTTGTACGCGTAGTAGGGCTGTCTCAGTGCTGTGAAGTTCGCGGTATGCGCTTTGAAAAGGTTCCAGAAGATTATTTCTTACTAAGTAAAACGGGCGAGTGTAATTAATACCACTTGCTTATGGGCCTTTTCAGATTGTCTATCCATCATATTACGTCATATGACGTCGTAATTAATTAAGTGACGCATAGGATAACGTCATAATAATGACGTCATGACTGACTCGATTTAGTTCGTCTTAAATGCTTAATAATCTGACACGTTGTACGAATTGTATGTTTTTGTTATTTAATAAAAATGCTGTTGAATATTTTGAAAATAATTTGACTGGCCGCTGTTGCTGCCATATGCAGCAACAGGACCCAGTCAATTTAGTGTCAAAATATTCCACGGCTTACCTGTATAGTTTTCTTGAAATTTATCGTCTAGTAGTTCAGAAATCCATCGATCCCAACTCAAGAGTGGTATGGGTGGAGTTTAGCTAGAGATGGATAAACCACCACAGTTTTCAGTGCCCTATTGTCTGTAGTATGTTCAGCCCCACAATTTACCCCACATAGACTTGGGCTTTAATAAGCTAGTTATATTCCGAATCTAACAAATTCTAGATGAAGTAATCTTTATACGCAAAATTTCGCTTAAATGATGGTGTAATCGTGGTTTTCTGTGCCCTACTTTCCGTAATATGGTCGGTTCCAGAACTTCGCTCACATAGACGTATAGGAGTTTGAATATGCTAGTTACATTGGGAATTTAAAAGAATTCGAACGTGAAGTATTTTCGTAGTATGCGATTTCATTGCATAAATTTGTTCCAATGTTGGCAGATCTGTGGTTTGCAATACCCTACCGTCTGCAATATGTGTGGCTACATAATTTCACCCATATGGTTAGATAGGGATATGAATACGCTAATGAATCTTGAGATTTCTACCACGTAGTAATTTCGTAATATTCAATTTAGTAGTCAAGGACAGTTGCCAAATGCCAACAATTTACTATATTCAGTATTAGAATCGTAGTTTGTAATCAATTTTTTTACATATGGCTGTGCTTTTGCACGATCCTACCATCAAGTAATTTGGCAATATATTGACGATGTCACGAAAACAACGAGTGCGGGAGAACGCAATTGTTAGAAATCGAACCCTGTTAGAAATAGGTACTATATATATATTATATATTTTTGCAGATGGTAAAAATATTGGAACCGGCATAAAAGAGTTCCAGAATCGACTGCATCTCTAGGCTGTGTCAATGGGTGGTGTTTCAACGTGTTCTTGATTAGCTATAGACATTTCCCATCAGCAAATGACATTTAAAAAAATATCTTTTTAAGCGCTACTTTTTACCTTAACACCGTCCATTTATAATTCACTCAAAGCTATGAAGCAAACTGACACAAGGGAACTAACTCCTATCCATATTTTTATTATTCATATTTTAGTTATCTCCCCTATATTACAAAGCACAATATCACAGTACATATAGACATATATCTTGTATATTTTCTATGGCCACCCCACCCCAATCCCACCCACCCCAAAACATATATTCATATTTTAGTTATCTCACCTAAATTGCAAAGCACAATGTCACAGTACACATAGATATTTATCGTGTGCATTTTCTCTGGCCACCCCACCCCAATCCAACCACACCCCAAACCCCAACTCCACCAACCCCATGGTCTGAAAAATGCGTGCGTGCGTGCGTGCGTGCGTGCGTGCGTGCGTGCGTTGTTATATGTCCGTCTGTCTGCCCGTCTGTTTGTCCATCTCTGTGCCTGTCTGCCCCCTTCTTGTCAAAGAAACTCCTCCTACAGTTTAGTTACATTTGTTTTTGAAACTTGTTAAAGCTATTCATTACAACCTGAAGATGTGCGTGTGCTGTTCGGATGCCTGTATGTCCGCCCGTCTGTCCAGAATGGCCGTCCATCTGTCTGCCTGTCCATCGCTACCAATCATCTCTTATCAATGCAACTCCTCCTATAGTTTAGCTGCGATTCTTTTGAAGCTTGGAAAATGATATCATTACCGCCTGACGATGTGCATGTGCCATCCATATTCCTGCATGTCTATCCGTCTGTCCAGAATGTCTGTCCGTCTGTCTGTCTGTCTGTCCACCCATCTCTGATAATATGCATCGTTTCTTGTCAACGCAACTCCTAGAGTTCCCGGTGGATTAAGGTGAAATGTCATACATATCATCAGTATGATGTGCAGATGTGCACGTGCTCTTTCGTGATCGTGAAATGTTTCATTACAGAGTTATCAGTTTTAAAAAGCTTGAAGTCATTGCATAACTTTAGAATGACTGCATTGCCAATCATTTCTTGCCAACGCAACTCATCCTACAGTTTAACTAAAATTCTTTTGAAACTTGGTACGTGTTATCAATACCATGTGCAGATGTAAAGGGCCTTTCCAGAGTAATGACGTCATATTACGTCATAATCAGCTAAGCGGCGTATAGGATGACGTCATAATCATTACGTCATAAACGATTCTATATGACTCTTTAATTCTTAATAGCCCGACACGCTGTACGAATTGTGTCTCTACCATTTAATAAATATGCTGTTGAATATTTGAAACTAATTTGACTGGACGTTGTTGCTGCCATAGGCAGCAACAGCGCCCAGTCACATTAGTTTCAAAATATTCAACATCTTACCTGCATAGTTTTCTGGAAATTGATAGTCAGTGAGCTCAGAAATCGATCGATCCCAACACGAGCGAGGTGTGGGTGGAGCTTAGCTAGTGATGGTCGGGGCATAGCTAAAAATGGAAAGGTCCATTGTGCTATATATCAGACAAACATTCGGGACAGACGGATGGACGTAGTCTATCCGTCTGTCCAGAATGTTTGTCTGACTCATTTCTACTCAACGCAAATCCACGTAAAGTTCCCAATGGATTAAACTGAAATATGGTCCACGTTATCAGTATCATGTGCTTTTTTTCATGCTCTGGAACTTATTCATTACAGTCATCACCCTTTAAATATCTTGAAACTGATGCATAACATCAGAATACCTGCATGGAGTCATGCACGATTTCTTTATCATCGATTTTTAACACTTCTAGAGTGATATAGCGATCAGCATCTCCATCAGTCCCTCTGTCCATCCAACCGTCTGTGTGTTTGCCCATTTGTCTGTAATCATTTCTTGTCAAAGCAGCTCCTACAGTTTAGTCGCGATTCCTGTGAAGGTTGGTAAATGTTACCAGTAGGCCTATCACTTGAAGATGTGTATGTGCCTTTTCCGGCGAAATTCACCCATAATATTCATCAAAATTGTCTTGCTCGTGACAGATCTCGAAGAATTTTGAACCTGTGCTATCAATTCCTTTGTCACTGAATATAGGCCTATTACTTGAAGAAGCAATGATTCCGTTTAGCAGAAACTCATCCTTATTTGCATGAATTATCTCCCTTGAAAAGCTGACCAAAATTCACTTGTCCGGGTTACCAGGTATAATCTTTGAATGGAATTGAACCTGTACTTGCAAATCTTTCTCAGTGGATGAGTGTCAGGATTTCGTTTTTCATCGATTAGGTCTTCTAAAATATTATCCTTTACAATTAACGTTATGACAACTCTTGGTGTATGTTTATCTGAAATGTTTGGAATTCTATACTCTACTTAAAACATTTAACCTGTGAAGTCCTGCTAAATTTACTTTCAAGACAAATCAAATCAAATCAAAGATTATTTATTTGGCAGTAACATGTTTTACATAATTGAATCCGCCGAAGGCACAACCTATAGTTCTGGCGGACACGTTACATATATAGACAGAACAGTAACAATACAGACAACGGCGACAGTTACATAGCAGGATATGCATTGCATTTAGCTGATAGTATTATAAAACACACCTGGGGAGGGGTGGGCGGGTGGGCAAGCTATGGCGGTGTTATATTTACCAGGTCATCCAGTAGTTTTAATATAATATTCAGTAGTGGTATTGATAGTGGTTATAGCAATTGTGTTCATCCAGTAGTAGTAGCAGCAGCAGCAGCAGCAGCAGCAGCAGCAGCAGCAGCAGCAGCAGCAGCAGCAGCAGCAGCAGCAGTAGCAGCAGCAGCAGTAGCAGCAGCAGCAGCAGCAGTGGTGATTGGCGGTGGTAGTGTTAGTTTCAGTGGCAGTAGCATTGTTAGTGGTGGTAATGCTGTGTGGTGTTGGCAATGCTATTTATGTGGGTCCTAGTATGTGTTAATTATGTAATTTTATCAGGAAAGCTGTTGAATATTCTGAAACGAGTTTGACCAAAACCCGTTGCTGTCATAGAAACAGCTCACATTCAAAGTAGTTTCAATCTATTTAACAGAATATTCCTTGCAGCGTATTCATAAAGAATTTGTCATTTCAGATTTATGTGCATTAAAGGTTAACACCAACTCTCAAGCTGGCCAAAAAGGGCTCCGCAGTGCTCTTGAGAAATGTCCATTTGCAGACAATGAGGCTGTTTTTGAAAATTTACCGCTGGAATAACCATTGCATTGCTAAATTAAAAAAATGCTTTATTAATGTCAGAATAACCGTAACCTTTTGACCCCAAAGGTCATTGGGTCGTAATGATGATAACGTTCTTTGGTGTTCCTCTCAGCGAGAGTCCTTAGAACCACCAGCTTCCTCTCGGTCATCAAGGTACCAAATTTGTTCAAATGTGTTACTTATTGAATGTCAATTTGCAAGCCAAGAGAATATTTTTGAAAATTTACCACTGGAATGACTGGCTCGTTCTCCTTCGATCAATACTCACCATTCTGTTACTACTGATATACAGCTGGGTCTGACAGCTGGCTCTAGGACTGTAGACTTAGAAAGCTTTACCGACTCCTTGGAACCGGGTACTCGGCTCCCAACTGCCGAGTACCCGTCTACCATAGAGCTCATTCTTGTTTGCATAGCGACAAGAGAATACATGCTTTTTGCAGTTGGAAAGTCTTAAGATTGTTTAAGCCTAAGTCTTTTTACTGTGATTAATTGTGATAGCTTGTGCGTTCTCAAAAGGATATTTTGGATTAATATGGACGCTTCCGAGGATATCAGGTCGTATATTTCCATGTTATTCCATAGTTAAAAGACTTAGGTCTCTAAAATTTCGTATGTGTCGCATGTCCCAATTTCTGACCCCAGAGAATCTGGGACGTGTGTTAACAACGAGATATGCCGGATGATCGCCTTCTTTAAACCCCAACAGGCGATCGGCAGATATGAAAATAGGTGTTTGCTACGGTATTTCTAACATGAATATCGGCTGGCGTCGTTCTCCGTAGGATCCGAGCGGGTGACGTCACACCCGTGGTACTCGGATCTTTATGTGAAGAAAATTTTTCATTAATTCGCGCATCTTGTTCTGGGTGAACTAAGTACTAAGTGTAGTCTTGACAGTAGGTGTAACGTTTGCGCTGTGTGGTCGGTTGATATGATGCTTAAGTTCCTTGCCAGAAGGACTTGGCAGGGTCTGACGCGGGGTCAGGCGGTCCGAAAGTAAATCATGGAGCGTCCGTTCGGCCCGTGGGGGGCGTTCCACGTCTGCAACCGGAGGTGGCGGAGATGGCACCGCCGGCGTGGTTTGGTCCGGCTAGGCAAGGTGTCTTGCATAGCGTTCTGCCTACGCTGGTGTCATCCCTGCTGCCAAAAGTTGTAGGGCAGTCTCTCCCCATGTTTGATTCGGACCCTGTCCTTGGACAGGGTTCTGGACTGGACACCGAGGGAGCCGTTTCGTACGGCCCCCTGGCAGTCCCGTCGGGCTCCGGCCTGATGGGTTCTGTCTCTCTGCGGCCACCTCCGGGTGGTCCAGTAGCGGTGGCCGGTCCATCAGGCATGGGAGCCGTCCGCCAGGACGGCTCCACGGTTTTCCTTGTCTAGTGACGACTCTTAGGGGTCTGAAGATGAGGAGGCCGAGGAGGAGAGGGTGCTGCGGCCTGTGAGGCCGCGGGTGGAGAGCATGGAGGTCGATTCCGTCCTGATGGAACCCGTCCTCCATCCGTCTGGCCTGGCGCAAGCCAGGGCAGTGGCTCCGCCCATGGTTGAGGCCACTCCGGTACCGGGCACCGGTCCCGTGATGGTTGGTTTGCTGCCAGCCAACACAGTGATGGGTGTGGCCGGCCAGGCATGGTACTCACCTATCTCGCCTGGTCCGGCGGTCAGACATGGGGTGCCGTTGGCGCCCATGTTTGGCCACGGTTCCTTAACCGCTACGGGTCTGCATGGTTTTCCGTGCAGGCCTATTCCATGGACTAGTGTGTTCCATGGGGTGGCGGCGGAACCGTACGGTACCGGAGTTCCTGGCATATCAGCAATGGCTCCTAGCCGGGAGGCCGTTGCTGGTAGGGCCGTGAACATGTCAATGGGTGACGTGTTCATGGGAGTGTCCTCCTCGGAGACGGATTGGTCTGAGGCTCTGGCTTGGCTAGCCAGGGTGGACCCGTCTGTGGTTTCGACCACGGCCGAGGAGGATGTACCCCGTCCATCGGTTCATCGATTAGGACGGGGATCTTGCCCGCAGCCCTGATCCAGTCTGTTGAACTGGATCCATGGTTTATGGTGTTGCTTGATACTAGGTATAGCAAACAACGCATGAACAAGGGCCAGCTTCTTGCGGCCTCCATGGAGGTGCGGGCGAGGGGTCGTATTCCACGGGGGGAATACGACAGGTATGGTGTTGTCCCGTTGGTCACCGAGAATGACCGCTGGGTACTGGGTGTTCAGAGTGCTGGAGCGGGTGGCCCCGGTCCGGCACTTGTGGACAAGTCCCAGGCACACCAGGATGAAGTCCTGTCCCTATGCGATGAGGGTGTGAGGGCAGCTGTGAGTGCTGTCAACCATTCGTATCGCCTTCTTCAGTCGGTGTGGGCTGAAGCGGGGGCAGGCCACCCTGTGCCACCTGTGGTGCTTTCGTGCGTCAATGACGGCTTGGTGCTGTCTATGGACGCACTGGCAAGGGTGCAAGCGCGTGTGACAATGTCCAGGAGGCAAATGGTTCTTGACCATATGCGTCCGGCTACGGCAGTCAGGGAGCGTCTTCTTGGGACACCCCTGACAGGGCCTAGCATCTTTGGTGGCCAGGCGCAGGCCATCCTAGAGGACACTGCCAGCATTGCGCAGAATTTGTTGGCGGTAAACCTGCAGCTGGAGCTAGTGCGACAAGCGCACGCACTAGGGGCTGTAGGGAAACCGTTAGCTGTCCAACCTTCGAAGAAGCATAAGAAGCAGAAAGGCAAGGCGAAAGCTAAGCCTACTGTGACTTCTGCTTCGTCTGAATTTTCTCAGCCGCTGCCGGCTAAGAAAGCCAGGAAGGTTGTGGAGGCCCCTACCCTCCCCAATGTTGCTCCGGCTCGCCCTAGAGGCGGGAAGGGCACAGGGAAGGGTAAGGGTAAGTCCTCCAAGGGCGGACAGAAGGGAGCGGATTGTACCTGAGGGTACGAGAGCTCCCTTCATATTCGCCTGGACCGCACCTGTGTGACAGGAACAGCGGTGCCAGTTATACTTGCCGAGCCAAGATGGAAATGGTTCTCTCTCTCTCTCGTTAAGAAAGGGGGGGGGGGGCGGGGAGCGGACCGCGAGCTGGACAACCCTGTTAGACGTCGAGGCATCTATGGTGGGTGGAAGGCTCATGCGTTTCGTCGAGGCCTGGCGAGGTGTGACGTCAGACAGTCTGGTCCCGGGATGGTTATCCAAGGGGTACATGCCGGAGCGGTGGGACTTTCCGCCGCAGAATCTGTCTTTGGCACCTGTCTGAACACCCGTACCACGGGATCCAGACAAGTTAGAAGCCGTTCAAAACGAAGTGTCGGGTTTGCTTCTGAAGGGAGCAATAAAACCAGCGAACCAGAACACTCTGGGCTTCTATTCAAATATGTTCCTTGTCCCCAAGAGCACGGGGGGATGGAGACCCATACTCAATCTCAGGCCATTAAATTGGTTTATCCATACGCCTCAGTTCCAGATGGAGACACCGAGGTCGGTAATGGCGGGATTGAGGAAGGGAATGTGGTGTGTGTCGATCGATCTGAAAGATGCATATGTCCACATTCCTATGAACCGGAGTTGGCACAGGTTTCTGAGATTTGCGTTTCAGAATCAAGTATGGGAGTTTACTGTTCTCCCGTTTGGCCTGTCGACAGCTCCAAGGGTTTTCACAAGAGTGGTCCTTGCGGTGACAGCGTTTCTCAGGAAAGAGAACGTGGCACTACACACCTACATAGACGACTGGCTGCTCAAAGCAGACTCTGCAGCCAGGTTGAACGTGGATACTGCTCTGACTCTGAAGTTACTTTCAGATTTAGGCTGGATAGTCAACAAGGAGAAATCCGAGTTGACACCCACTCAACGTTTCGTTAATTTGGGGATGCGATTCGATCTCGAGGAGGGCAAGGTTTACCCGTCAGAGCCCAGAGTGGTGTCTCTGTTAGCCATCCTCAAGAGTTTTCGAGTGGGAAACCACATTCAGGCGAGGCAGTTTCTTCAGATGCTGGGCATGATGGTCTCCATGGAGCAAGTGATTCCGTACGCTGCTCTAATGCGAAGACCTATCCAGTTGTATCTGATGTCTCTGTGGAAACAGAGAACAGAACCCCTGTCAAAACTGGTGCCAGTTTTGGAGCCGATAATATTTCATCTTGTATGGTGGAAACAGCGTCAGAATCTCCTAGTAGGGGTTTCGCTGCACCTTCCCCACCCCCAGCTGTCCGTGTACATGGATGCATCGCTTGAGGGGTGGGGCCTGCCTGGGAGAACACCAGGTCTCGGGCACATGGACTCTCCTGGAGAGTCAGCTGCATATCAATCTGTTGGAAATGATGGCAGTGGAACTGGCGTTGGAAGAGTTTCTTCCAATGATCAGGGGCAAGGTGATATTGATACGGTCGGACAATTCGACGGTAGTATCATACATAAATCGCCAAGGCAGGACCAGGTCACCCACATTGTGTATCAAAGTGTGGCACTTGATTCAATGGTGCAGGAATTACTCGGTTGTTTTGAAAGCAGCTCACATTCCTGGCCGATTGAACATTCTGGCGGATGCTTTGTCTCGCAGACAGAGAATTCTGCCAACAGAATGGTCCCTCAACCCTCCAGTTCTACGAAGGATCTTCGAGCATTGAGGCAAACCCAACGTGGACTTGTTCGCCACAAGGGGAAATGCTCAAGTCATGACTTATGTCTCGCCGATTCCAGATCCAAATGCCGTCGATACAGACGCTCTGGCGATAAGCTGGAGAGGGATGCACGCTTACGCGTACCCACCCACCATCCTTCTGCCGAAGGTATTGGTGAAGATCAGGGAGGAACCGTGTCTGGTCCTGCTAATAGCGCCGTATTGGCCAAGCAGGGCGTGATTCACGGATCTGCTAGATCTGCTGGTGGAAAATCCAGTGCAGTTGCCCGAGATTCCGAACATAATCTCCCGGGCCAAGGGACGCTTCCTACACGAGCGTCCCGAAATGTTATTGACTGTGTGGTTGTTGTCAAACAACGTTCCACGTCGGAAGGCTTTTCTCGACAGGCTGCTGATTTCATCGCGGCTGCGAGAAGGAGGTCAACCTTCAAGTCATATAACGACAAGGTTAACGGATTTGCAGACTGGTGTGAGGAAAAGGGTATTGTTACCTTTCATTCCACTATTCAGCAAATAGCAGACTTTCTCTGTGAGCTGTTCTTTTCAGGACTAGCTCCTGTCACAATTGCTGGATACAAGTCAGCTTTGGCATCAGTTATCCCTTGTCTAGCCAACAGGGATAGTCCAGAGGTGGCCCAGTTGAGTGTGATGGTGAAGGGAATGAGCAATCTCCGACCGAGACAACCGGTAGTCATTCCAGCCTGGAGTCTATCTTTAGTGCTTAATGTACTGGCCAAGCACCCTTTCGAACCGTTGCGTTCGGCTAGTCTAAAGCATTTGACTCTAAAGGCGGTCTTTCTACTGGCAGCTTCCTCAGCTAGAAGGCGCAGTGTGATCCATGCACTTTCAGCAGAGAGGGACCGATTTATTGTCTCCAGAGAGGGTCTGCATCCACTGCCAAGAGCAGAGTTTATGTCAAAGATTCGCTCTTTGAGATATCCCGGCAAACCGATCATTATACCGAAACTAAGTAGGTTGGATCGTGATGCCAGTGTCTGGTGCCCAGTCCGTGCTTTGACTAAGTACAAAACGGACAGACTCGTTACGGTCGAATGATAGACATCTGTGGATCTGCCATATGGAGCCATATGGCGCCGCATCCGTGGATTCTATCTCTCATTGGCTAGTCGAATGCATTCAGACTACCCGTGAGATTACGACTGGGCACCAAGTGCAAGGCGCAAGGGCACGTTGTTAGAGGAATAGCCGCCTCTTCCGCCCTTTACAATGGTGTTCCGTTTAAGGACATCATGGCTGTCGCACAAGGGCACTGTGAGTCCTCTTTCACGGATTACTATATGAGAGATGTGTCAGACTTCGCCATTCCACTCGCTTTAGCTGTTTTGAGACGATAGCTATATGACCGCGCTGCTCTTCTTCCTTTTTTGGCATTTGTAAGAGAGAATTAAGGAGCAGACATGGTCGAGCGAGAGGATATCAACAAGTTATGTCACTGATGGCCGGACAAGGGAATGGTTGGAGGCTCCAGGTCTGAATTCCAAATATCATGAGGTAATTCACGATTGAGAGTGTTTTGTATTATGTCTATATATCATGATCATTCATCTTATATATTCATGCTCATTCCCAGGCTAATATATGCAAAGAGCAGTTAACCCACTTGGCATATTTGTGTTTCAGGCGAGATGCATGTTCGTGAGTTCTCTCCCTTTTCTTAAGAGAAAAAAGGGGGGGGGGCAGTGATGCGAATGTGATTCGGTTCCGATAACTTGACGGTCCTTTTAGGTCTCCGTTAGTCAAGTTGTTAAGTCTAAATCTTTCTCCAAGGGGCAAAAGTAACATTTATGGCTTGCCCCTTCCCACCAGGTTACTGAACAAATCTGGTGTATATCAGAAGTAACAGAATGGTGAGTATTGATCAAAGGAAAATGCAGGAAATTTCAATTTCCCTTTCTCCGAGATCTAACAATACTCACCATTCTGTTACGGACCCAGCCTCCCAGCCCCACGGAGGCAAGCCATGGATTTCTCTTGTTTGGTGGCTATGCAAACAATATGAGCTCTATGGTAGACGGGTATTCAGCAGTTGGGAGCCGAGTACCCAGTTCCAAGGAGTCGGTAAAGCTTTCTAAGTCTATAGTCCTAGAGCCAGCTGTATATCAGAAGTAACAGAATGGTGAGTATTGTTAGATCTCGGAGAAAGGGAAATTGAAATTTCCTGCAGTTATCAAGCCAGTCATTACAGTGGTGAATTTTCAAAAATAGTCTTCTCTTTGGCTGCACATGGACATTCTCCAAGACAACTACAGAGGAAGCCGGTTTCGTTGTGAAAGGATTAATACAACCACGACTCCTTTAGGAGCACGTATGGCCAGTATGCGTGGTGAGTAGAAAGACTATGGAATGGGAGGCTGCTCAGATTGGTCAAGAGCTTATGACATCATCAATTTTTTAATTAGGGCATACCCACTTTTTCCCACCCAAAATACTCAAATCTGGTTGTTCGAGAGACATTTCTATTGTTCTCACGACCAATCAAATTTGAGTACTTTTTAGAGGGAAGTGGGCGTCAAATATCAATGATGTCATAAATCCTCGACCAATCAGTGCAGCCGCTCATCCCATCGCCAAATTTTGGGGATGGAGATCTTTAGATGATTAACAGGTGCAACGCTGCATGAAACGGGGCGGTGACAAATGTAGGTCATGTGACCCCTCATGATCAATCAGAGCAGCCGCTTATATAGTCACCATTGTTCGAGCCTTTGGATATATTGACCCTCAGTAATGCTGATTAATGGGCCTAATAACACATGAAAGTTAGTGGGTGTGTCCAAATTCAAAATATTGACAGGTGTAACGAGGTCGGAAATGTCTAGGGTGGGTCCAAATCGAGGTCATGTGACTCCTCGAGGCCTATCAGAGCAGCCTCCTATACGGTCACAATTATTCAAGGCCGAGGTCATGTGACCTGTCGCTGCCCTTCAGCATAGCCGCTTATACAGTCACCAATGTCTAACCTGTAGAGCTATTGACATGGTTAAGATATGTGTTAGGGACATGGCCTAATTCAAATACTGATGCTGTCATAACCCGCTGCCAATAGGGTAGCCGTTTATACAGTTACCAATGTTTACTCTGCAGAGTTGATGAACCATGCAAATGGTTAGGGGTCCGAGTGTCAGGATCTCTATAGAGCTATAGCGCATTCAACCTGGCATGGGCCTATCACTACTACTACTACTATTACTACTACTACTACTACTACTACTACTACTACTACTACTACTACTACTACTACTACTACTACTACTACTGCTGCTACTACTGTAGATGCAATGGGTGTATACTCTAAAGGGTTAATATTCAGAACCCGCCAGTAGCGGTTCCTGCCCTAGAATAAGGAAATATAGCGATGGCAATCCATGGGTCTTTTCTATCAAGAAGCCGAAGGCTTCATCATAAGCTGCAAGATCTTGTAGACGTACCTCAAAACATGCTTTCACTAATCCCTACACAACACCCCTAATTATAATAATATTAACTATTATTAATAATATTAATAATGTTATTTACCTATGTGAAAGTGGCATTACTTCTACAAATTTATTAAGAGTAAGGGAGGTAATAGGGTATTGGATTAAATCAATATATATATATATATATATATATATATATATATATATATAATCTCCCTTTACTACATATAAAGTGTACATTTTCATCGTCCATAACTCAGGTGTCTACGATCTGAACAAGTTGATTTTTCACAATACAGATATTAGATGATTCTATGTACATAGTGACTATGTTTGGTGACAATCCGTTAGAGAACAAAGAAACATGCCGCCATTGATGATGACAGACGGACAGACAAAGGGCAGGGGTGATCACTATAGCTTTGACAAGTCACCTGAGCCAAAAATGCAGCAATAGAAAATCTCACCATTCTATCGTACCCATGGTGTCTTTTATAGTCACAGATCATAAACACCAAGGAATAACGTACTGGTTCCACACGATCCCACGACAGTGACAACATATTGGCTAGGCGTGGGAACGTGAATCTAATTGGAACCATTCCAATGGATGCAATCGACATAATACATGCTGCCTGGTAACTGAATTTGCATGATTGTGTCTTATAGTCAGGCCATCATGCACTTTTGTGGATAAATAGAGAATAACGTCAGAACAGTTGAGTTTATAAAAGCTTTTATTGAACTGTTTCACTTGTTTAAACACAAGGAGTTTATCTGTTCCTTCTGAAACCATGTGAACAGATATTGTATAATCAATCATGATGTTATTTAATACGAGTATTATTATTATTAATATTGTTTTACGCTATAGTAGCCAATACTGTACAACGACGACAAAAGAGACAACTATTATTATTATTATTATTAATATTACAGATAATTAATTATGCTCATGTAGAACTAATGGATAATTTAGCATTAACTGTACAGTTAAACACATGACCACCTGCAAGTCATTAAAAATGGTAGTGTATTAAGATTGGTGGTCGAACAATTACCTGTCTTATGCCCTGCCCATTATTAGCTAAACTCTGCCCAATTTTTACGTGTTGGAATCGATTTAAAACTTAGAAACCTGAATTCCCAAAATCTAAATTTTACGGTAAGTCAAATATTTTGAAATTAATTTTGAAACTTATTTGACTGGGGGAATGTCGCTGCCATATGGCAGCAACAGCTTCCAGTCAAAACTGCTTCAAAATATTCAAAAGGTTTATTAAATTGTAAACTCGTCAGACATACAATTCATACATTTTCATGACATTTCAATTTTTGTGATGGAGCAACATCACGTTAATAATGATATCGGCTAATAAGTGTCATTAGTATCTGGTTATGATGTCAGGGAGTGACAGACCGAGTCACTTCATTGAGACACTGGCATTTCCCGGGTTAAAGGGTAAATTGTCATCTCATGTCAATACAAAGGCTGGTCATTAGTGTATATAATATTATGCATGTTCACGATAAGTGAAATTAGTAATGTTAAATTAGTATTAACCTTCAATGGCCAAGACGGGCAACCCCGACCTCTGCAGTGCCCAGGAGGAATGTTCAGATGCAGGACAAGAAGCCTACTTATGAAATTTTACCACTTGGCTTTCATTTGCTGATAAAATAGAAGAAAATTAAAATTTTTGCTCAGTGAATATAAATTTATATGCCAATAATAGTATTTGAAAACATTTTCCACTGAAATGATGGGCGCGTTTATTGAACTAGTCATTTTTGTGGTAAAATTTCAAAAAGTCTTTTGACCCGCAAATGGACATTTAACACTTTCAAGCCGGCCACAATCCCCATTTGACTATTTCTATATGAAAAATTAATACTGGATTGACTGGCTCAGTACCAGAGCCCGTCATTCAAGTGGTAAATTTTCAAAAATAGTCTTCTCATGGCCATTTACTATGAGAAAATTGAATTTTTCTTGACCAAATTTGACCATTAAAAGGTTAAGACCTCTGCAAAGGCTGGTTTTGGCTGACTTGACCAGCAAAATTGGTTAAATTAAAGATATACAAGATAGCAAATATAGTCTTATGTATTGAAAATGACCGATATGATGATGCATATGAACATCGATATATATACGCTAAATTGTCAAAATAAAACATAACTTGGCCACCAAAATGCTCATTTATTAAGACATGTGCAGAAGCAATTTTGTGTTGCCCTGACTGACCAGTATAGAGTTTAAATCTGACCCCGCAGATGCAGAGAAATGGATCAGGCTGAGGACTAATATTAAGATTTTGAAACAAAACTTAGAATTTAATATCATTAATGCAAGAAATGGGAACAAGCTTAAGAAACGGTATAACTTTTAAATTTATTATTCTATTTTATCAAAATACATAAATTTTAAGATTTGCGATTCTATTACTCAATTAATTCTCATGTTTGAGATTCTAGTATTCATCCAATAATTCAAATTTTTAATTTGAGATTCTATTAATAAGAACTTAAAACTTTTTAGCTTATATCTTCCATGGGTAAATTTGGTCAAGAATATAAAAAAAATACTTCTGTATTGAATGTCCATTTGCAGGCTGAGAGAAGACTACTTTTGAAAATTTACCACTGGAATGACTGGCTCATTTATCGCGCCAGAGATTCCAGTGGTAAACTTTCAAAAATAGTCTCTGCTTGCAAATGCTCATTCCTTAAGTGATTCCCAATCACTTGTATTAAGTGACATCCACTGGACTCAGGCAATCATTATAGACATGGTTTTACTAACAAAAACCATTAATTAGATTGACCATAAAGAATTAATTAACAACGCTTACCGCTAGATTTAACCATAACCCATTTTCCACAAGTCATACCTTACTGAGATAATAACATTGTTATATAAATCATATTAATTACAGTAATTTATGATTAATTACATCGCTATTGCCAACAAATTATTATTATATATGTACATCCGATGATACGAGTGTGTGTGCGTGCGTGTCGTAAAGACCAGACAACATTCACAGAAATAACATTATTTATATAACCCGTCATGTAACTGACCGCATGAACATGACCAGTTGACCAATCGATAGAATAATAATCAAAGAAATAAACTATCTATACAATAATGCCATATATGCTGTTCTGTATTATTATTATTATTATTATTATTATTATTATTATTATTATTAACAGATATGATCTATTTGCTAAATTTTAATTTTAAATCGTGGTATGAAACTGTACAATGTTCTATATGAACCTCTGCCGGCACTAATGGCAGAATTTTGTTGAAATTTAATACGATCATAAGATCACAAATTTTACGTTTTAAACAGGTGTCACAATAAGTATATAAATAAGTATTTGGCAGGTCAGATCATTCAATGACCTCTACATTTTCTGGCATTCATTTACTATTTGTTCACCAGCAAACAGGGGTTGACCTTTAATGCCCATATATAGGTGTCCTAAAATGTTTAACTGTCCGACTGCTGCAAGGTACCAGACTATAACCCACCAACAACTTTCAGTCAAATTGTTTTCAAATTATTCAGCATGTCCATAGTTAAGCTGCATGGAATATGTTGTCTGCTGACAGTTAAATGTAATCGCACGCTGCCAAATATACTGATTCAATTGATCAGCGATTCCCATGGTACTGATGAAAATCTGTTGGCATGACTTTCTTGTATTTTGTCGAAACCATGGTGTGAAATGTATGAAAAAGTGGTTAATATGCTATTTCCCATAAGAATTATTAGGATGTTGGGATAAAGATTCAAAATAGAGAAACACCTGGCTAAAAAGACCACTCAATGTGGTCAAAAATAGTGTTAACACTTTCGCCGATGAATTCCCATAACTCATTTTCAAGGCAACCATACAGGAAAACTGTTGAATATTTTGAAATTAATTTGACTGGAAGCCGTTGCTGCCGTACGCAGCAACGGCTTCCGGTCGAATTAATTTCAAAGTATTCAAATGAATAAGTTTTATATTGTAAAGAATAAAGTTTTTCAGGCATTTGTCGGTGAAAGGGTTAAGAGATGTGATTGGAATTTATCTGAACAGTTTTGCTGTAAGCTATTATTGCTTTAAGACCTCATCTCTTATAAAGAGCCAACAAAATGTGACTCAATGTGGAAATAGTCTTCACCAAGCAGGGGTAGATTTTAAGGATTTTTTCTACTGACCAAGATGGAACAGTGCATCATTGATTTTACTATCCCGCAGCAAATTTCACTAATGCAATGATTGTAAGCTCAAACCTGATTACTTCCTTAATCCATTCACCGATGAATCCCTATAAAACTCATTTCCAAAGCAACCATTCAGAGAAGCTGTTGAATATTTTGAAATTAATTTGTCAGGCAGCAATGACTTTCCGGAAAAATTAATTTTAAAATATTCAATAAAGCACTGAAGCTAGCAGAAAATGTGTTTTGTTGTCATTTTTGGTGGGTACTGAACATAATGTCCTTATAAGTGCGTTTTTGTACTTCCTCTTTTGAGAGCATTACTAACCCAGACGTGTTAGTGCTGGTGTAGTTTTACTAACCCGTATCAAATTCTACTATCCTCGGGTTAACGGGTTAGTGTTAAAATTGAGCCCTGCCAAGAGACCAGCTGACCTTAGGGACCACTTTCTGGTGCCATATATGGTAACTCTTTAAGTGAGGGTTAAGCATTTTATGGCTAAATCTGGTCAACAAAATCAAATTATTTGCTAATTGAATGTTCATTTGCAGGCCAAGAGGACTATATTTGAAAATTTACCACTGGAACGACTGGCTCAGTTATCAAACCAGGCATTCCAGTGGTAAATTTGCAAAAATAGTCCTTTCCTGACCTGAAAATGGACATTCCTCAAGACAACTGCAGAGGCCAGTTTTGGCCGGCTTGACCATGATAGGGTTAACCCTTTCATGGCTAGATTTGGTCAAGAAAATTAAATTATCTGCTTATTGAATGTTCACTTGCGGGCCAAGCGAATATGATTTTTGAAAATTTACCCAAATGGACATTCCTGAAGGCATTCACAATTGCTGATGGCGGTTTTGTCGGCTTTGCTATGATAAGGTTAACTGTATATAATTACTTTAAATCATCAGGATTATTACTATATATATATATATATATATATACACTCACTAATATTTATAATTAAACACAAATCATTATTATTATTATTATTATTATTATTATTATTATTATATTTGCTTTATATATATATATACAGACATGTTATTCGTATTTACATCAAACAGAATAATGGAAGCAATTATCATTTTCATAATATTGTTGCTATATTACAAATTGGAAGACTCGATTTCAGTTGCCTGCAAGCGTAACTCATTATGCCCTGGTTGAAGATTTCATCAAGGACAGGGGCCATCTGTGATTCACGGAAGACATTTTTAAAAATTTTAAAATCTTGTTAACCCTTTAACCCTTCCAGTGTCTCAATTTTAAAGCAATTATACAGGACCGCTGTTGGATATTTTGAAACCAATCTGGCTGATAGCTGTTGCTGCCAACGGCAGCAACAGCTTTCAGTCAAATTGGTTTAAAAATATTCAACAAAATATCCCTTACATCATAAATAATCTCTCGTATTGGGTCTGCGAGGATTAACTGGTAAAATTAGTATTTTTATCCACTTTGGCACGATTACGGATTCTTATTAAATTACATTAAATCTACATTTACGGGTATATAGAGAATATTGGTGGGCCATTCTTCTCGATGAGACATGGAAGACATATATGATTATGATGTACAATCAATTCTTTGGCACATTAATGGATTATAGATATATTATACATTTTTGTTGAGTTGAGATTTTTAATAAGGGCAGTAAGTAGTGAGCGGTAAGATGCAATGGAAGACATTCTACTTGGTTATGAGTATTTTAAGTTTAGCACAAAAGTATTTTTTATTTTTAAAGTTTTTATTAAATATATTAAAATTCTTTACTCGATGATGTTATCGGTTAATTCTGGAAGACATGCTTGGTTATGGGTAATTCTATTTCAGCGTAATTGTAAATTTTTTATTTTTCAAAATGTAAATAAATAGTAAAATCAAAATATTAATAAATAGTAAAATCATTTACTCAGTGATGTTCTTTAGTTAATGCTGGAAGACAGATCTTATTATTTTCAAGAGTACTTTCTCTTTGGAACAATCACTGTAAATTTGGTTGAATTTAACTGTCTTGCTGCTGCAACACACCAAACCATAATTTCAATGGGCTATAGCTCTGGACCTGTTGAATATCTTGAAAACAATTTGACTGAAAGTTGTTGGTGGCTTAGCCACCAACAAATTTCAGTCAAATTGTTTTCAAAATATTTATAGAGTTCAGAGATATAACACTTGGAATATGTTGTCTGCAAAACAGCCAGCAGACGGTTAAACATGTTAATAATGGGCAATGTTTGTTTGCTGTAGGAAGACAGATTCTTCTTTTATTTTTATTTGTATTTTCACTTTGGCACCATCACGGTAAGTAAAAATTTGTTAGTGGAGATTAATTAAAAATTTGTTGAGTTAAGATTAAGTTTTTATAGGTGCAGTTGTAAGCGATGGGGTGAAATAGATGACATTTTCTTTGGTTATGAGCATTTTTATTTTGTTACAAATAATATATTTTAAACTGTTTTTTTATTTTTTTGAATATATTAACATTATTTACTCACATATATTATTGGTAAATGTTGGGAGACAGATTTTATCACTGTCTGTAAATGGTCAAGACAGATTTTACTTATTTTTATGAATTCTGTTACTTGGGCATCATTACAGAATTTACGTCTATTATTTTTATACAAATTATTAGCAGCTAACTCACTCGTAAATTATAAACAAGCACAGTCATACACCTGGCCCCCTCCCACCACCCCCTTTTTGTTTCACTGTAAACTTTTAAGATTTTCCTGAGGTTTTCGGATATTCCAGAGTTCAAAGATTTTATAGATCACACCCAGTTGTGGAATCCTACCTAGTGTATGGTCACACCCTTATTGTGTTAAAGTTTGAGCCAAATCTTATCAGAAGTTTCCAAGATGCTCAAAGATTCAGAATTTGAATTTTTGAGATATAACTCTGGAATGACAGACAGACAGTCAGGCAGGCAAGCAGGCAGACTAACAGACAGACAGACAGACAGACAGACAGACAGAAACACATACCCTCTTCCCCATATACTGTGAGGATAATTACATGTTACATATGGTATGTTAAATTTAATTAAAACAATTACGGCAGCTATTGGTATGTGATGGAAGACAAATATCCTGTTTGAATAGTATTTCTTTACCTTTCATGTACAATAAATAATCCAAAATCTTGGTAAATGACTTTATTAACTGTCTCACTGCTGCAAGCCACCAGACAACAATTTCAATGGGCAATAACTCTGGACCTGCTGAATATCTCAAAAACAATTTGAGTGAAAGTTGTTGGTGGCTTAGCCACCAACAACTTTCAGTCAAATTGTTTTCAAAATATTCAGAATATCCAGAGTTAAACCCTATGGAAAATATTGTCTGCAAAACTACAGCAGGCAGACAGTTAAAGAGATGAGTTAGTTTGAGTTGGAAGACATAGCTTGGATGATTATCATAGTAGTGAGTATTTTCACTTGTTTAACACAATAACAAAACATTATTATTTTCATCATTCTGTTAAATCACATCACAAATAAACAATAGTTGATGGATAGTGGAGGACATTTAAATTATATCCCTCTGACACAATAAAAGATTTGTATAGGTAAGATGTTTTTTTTTTAACAAGAAGCCTTTTTCGTGACTGATGGCATACTTTGTTAGGTCATTATGAATTAGTTTATTTTGGCACAATTACGGTCGTTATTAAAATTTGGTGAATATAATTAAAGCATTTTTACAAGTAAATAATTCCATAACTGGAAAAAATTATATTTGTATTATTTTTATTTTTATTTAAATACTAATTTCTACTTTGAACAACAAATTAAATTTAATCTAATCTACTGGTACACTCATTAATATGCGCATACACTTATGTAAATAAATAAAACTGAGCAAATTGACCAGCTATACTAGAACCATGTGAGAACTGGCAAGTTACATTGGCACATTGCAGCTGTTGCCTTAAACTTGTGACTAAGTAAGGACTATTAAAACATCTAGATCATTTTACTTCATAATTTAAATTGTAACAACAACAACAACAACAACAACAACAATAATTCATAATAACAACAATAAGCATAGCTATGATTAATACGGAAGATCGTGGATTCATTGGGATATTTTATTTACATGTAATTATGTCATATTATTAACTGTTTAATGGTTAATTTTGGAAAAAAAAATTAAAATCTCATATCGAATGTCCATTTGCAGATCAAGGGAAGATTATTTTGGAAAATTTACCACTATAATGACTGGCTCGCTTATTGAGCCAGTCATTCTAGTGTTATATTTTTAAAAAAATATTATTTTCGTGGTTTGCTAATGAATGTTTTTCAAAACTATGACAGAACTCAGGCTTTGGCCGGCTTGACCATTAAAGAGCCAACGCACCTATAATTACTCAAGACTACAAATGCGGAAATTATAGATTTTTCATAATATTAATTCTGGTAATTGTTGACTAATAAGTCTACATGGTTCAATTACAATGACAACTGGTGGTCAGTTTCAAAATGATGTCGCTGAAATCTGTTTCTGTCAAAGAAAGCAACAGCTTTCTGCAACATAAATTGAAAAATATACACCATCTTTCATTACACCCTCTCAAACAAAAATTATTTAGTTTTAGTGCGGAAGACAAATAGTTTTTATTTTTGGCACAAAGGATTCAGCCTTTCATGGACAAATTTGGTCGAGAAAATCAAAATATTACCTTATTGAATGACCATTTAAAAAATTTTACCACTGGAATGACTGGCTCGGTTATCGAGCCAGTCATTCCAGTGGTAAATTTTCAAAAATACTTCACTCTTGGCCTACAAATGGACATTTCTCAAGACCACTGCAGAGGCCGGTTTTGGTCGGCTTGACCGTTAAAGGGTTAATTTTAATGCGGAAGACAAATAATTTACATTTTTGGCACGAAGGATTAACAAGTGTAACAACAAGAAGTTATCTGCCCTTGTTCATACTATAACTCATATGAAACACATCCTTTCATCCAAACAAATCTGTTACAGGTTAGTTTTATTAAAATTTGTAACTTAAAATATCTCACAGAGTTTCTGTTTTGGGATGGTATGAGGTGGGAAGACATTTTTTTTTATAAAGAAATATTTGAATAAAATTTGAATATGTGAACATGTGTTAATTTTTAATAATACTAATTGGCTTTAACTACTTGCGGTACTTAGACCCCTGTCCTTAATTGCAGACAACCAGAGCGATAATTTTTGCGCTTGCATATTTAAAATGATCAAATAATAGCACCAATGTTCATTTACATAAAGTTTTAACATCCTTTGGTGGCACTAACAATTTAATACATATACTAACTAAAGAAAATTAAAGCATTAGACCCAATATATATATATATATATATATATATATATATATATATATACAGTATATATATATATAGCTGGAATACATGCAGCACTTTAATAATATACAGGAATATACTAGAGCACAATCAGAAAAAACTGAGTATAAAGCTCTTAAACAGACTAACACGCATACACGTGCGCATGCACGCACACACACGCACAGACATGCATGAGCAAGCATGCACAAACACATGTACGCACCCACATACACAAATGCGCACACATGTACATACACACACGCATGCACAAACACACGCACACACACACACACGCACGCACGCACGCACCACACACACACACTTTGAGTTTAACCCGCTAGTATTCACAAATGACAAGAAAAATAACTCCTCACACCTCAAAATAATCATTTACAGGAAAGGATGTATTTATGAAGACTCTCCACAGACATGTCTAGAGGGTCTCTCTAAAGATCAGCAAAGCCTTTTCAAAAATAAATTTCTTTCAATCCGCATAAATGACTATTCTTAAATCATAGGAGTTATTTTCCTTGACATATGTGACCAGCAATGGGTAAATGCTGGAGTTACTCCCCTTTGGCACACAGGAATACTGTTAACAGGAAGACGTCATTTCATAATTAATATAGGAAATAAAATACAAGTCAATTATTTACACTACTTATCCTTCAATGTTGGCTACAAAAACTAATATACAGACGGAGACTTACAGAGAATAAAGTACAAATGAATATCTGGAGAGGTTTAATTTTTAAACAGAAGTGGATTATCTCCCTTTCACAGTTTTGGCACATAAAGGAATGAAGGTCATGGCTTAACTGTCTGAATGCTGCGAGCCACCAAACAGTAATTTCAATGGGCAATAACTCGGGACCTGCTGATTAATTTGAAAACAATTTGACTGAAAGTTATTGGTGGCTTAGCCACCAACAACTCTCAGTCAAATTGTTTTAAAAATATTCAGCAAATCCAGAGTTAAAGCACATGAAAAATGTAGCCTGCAGAAATTCAGCAGACAGACAGTTAATAGTTTTACAATGAAATGTTTCGCTTAGCAGAATGATTTAGAATTTTGGTTCCCCCCATACTGATTATCAGCACTGGTCCCATACAGTACAGCTCATAAATAAGTTAAACAAGTTTCCAAAACAAAAACACGTTAGTCCAATTTTTAACGCGATGTAAGAAATGTTCTGTTGAATATTTTGAAAATAACTCTATTGGAAGACATTGCTGCATCAAATTATGTTCAAAATAATCAACGGTACGTTTTACTTTGTTTTGGAAACATGTCGAGTTATTTCTGAGCTTAACTGCACGAAAACCGTAACAATACTCGTAGCGAGTATCCATATTGATCAAGAAGGTAGAAATTTGTTTCTTAATTTAGATTTACATACCAATGACCTTTCAGTTAAATTGTTTTCAAAATACGTTTCTCAGCGCTTAGTAGATTTAGCTCTGTAAGCCCGTTCCATATATCCGTATTTACACCATACAGGATTGAATACAATGCATCTTTGGCACGCCTGAATTCAATGACGAAAATCATGTCATGGAGATTTCTCGTGAGAAAATTTCTCAAAAAATAAAGTTTGAAAAAACAAAAACAAAAAAACATTTCAATTTAATCTACTCGTATATAAATGAATTACATTAACTAATATACATAGACAGAATATATACATATTATAAGCTTTGTACAATTCATCATCATCATTACTAAATATACATGATTTTAAATGACAGGACATAACATCGTTAAAATATTAATTACGAATGTCACAAATTAAACATTTTAATCTTACATCAAACACACATAATGGAGGGATCCAATCTGTCGCTCAAGTAGCTGATGTCATAAACGAAACATGTTACTTGTTAGCTGACGTCACAATCAAATGACGTAGGACCGTCAGGAACGTGGTAAAGTTCCGAAAATAACTGTCTGAACTCTAGGTTTTGGGTGAATTTACAATTTATCAAGCAGCAACAGCTCCCAGTGAAATTGATTTCAAAATATTCAACAGCTTACATGTATAGTTACCTTGAAATTGAGAATCCTGGGAATTCAGTGTTCAAGGTGTTAAAATTAAATTTGAACATACATACAAAGCGGGCGTAGCTTAGCTAGAATGACTGGATCCCCCGATTATACTTGTGTCTTGGCAAACAAAGAGATATATAAAACATGGTCATTTGCGGGGATGGTTAACCATCTGTCTACTGAATTTCTACAGACTACATCTTCCAAGGGGTTTAACTCTGGATATGCTGAATATTTTGAAAACAATTTGACTGAAAGTTGTGGGTGGTGAAGCCACCAACAACTTTCAGTCAAATTGTTTTCAAAATAGTCAGCATGTCTGGAGTTATCGCCAATTGAAATTATTGTCTGGTGGCTTACAGCAACCGA
This sequence comes from Chaetoderma sp. LZ-2023a, assembly GCA_034401795.1. Classification (NCBI taxonomy): domain Eukaryota; kingdom Metazoa; phylum Mollusca; class Caudofoveata; order Chaetodermatida; family Chaetodermatidae; genus Chaetoderma; species Chaetoderma sp. LZ-2023a. The sequence continues at coordinate 33,943,348 of CM067364.1, read as the reverse complement.
CAGTTTCAACGAACGATTATGAATAATGTATTTACACTATATAGATCTAACTATACATTACACATTTTACCATATCAGTGGTACCATATTGAAACACCTATGATAGCTTCATACACGCTAACATACCCATATCACATCATTTATATTATTACTTATCGACAAATGGAATTGCATATATTGTACTGGACATTAGCATAAGTAATTAGTTTATAATCAAGTTAATTCTTTTCATTCTCTATTTTACAATGCTATGTAATATTAAGGTGCTATTTTACAAGATTTATTTTATTTTTTTTAAATTAAGATTCTCTAACAAACTGGATTTCAATGAGTTAAATATGAAATATGGTGAACATTTTGAAGAGAATTGTGTAGTGAAATTCATTACCTAAGGGAAAGGAACTGTCAGAGAAATCTTTTTCAACAATAATGAACATTAATTAGACTATATAATTATTGTAGATAAGTTTAACCAACAAAGTTAAAAATAACTTTTTAACAATTTTTTGGAATACTTAAAGCATGGTTTGTGGGCACATTTTTAAGATGTTTTATTTAAAAAAATTATTTATAAAATACATAAGGAACATGACTTAATATTCATGAAATTCATAACTTTCTGGATTAACTGTCTCACTGTTGCATGCCATCAGACAATAATTTCAATGGACAATAACTCTAGACCTGTTGAATATTTTGAAAACAATTTGACTGAAAGTTGTTGGTGGCTTTCCACCAACAATTTTCATTCAAATTGTTTTCAAAATATTCAGTATATCCAGAGTTAAATCTTGTAGAAAGTGTAGTCTGCAGAAAATCAGCAGCAGACAATTCAGAATGTATATCATAGATTTTTTAGAAGATGAGTGAATTTATGTGAACAATTTAAAGAGTGGTGCAATAGAACATATAAACCTATAATTTCAAGAATGTCTTAAGCTTAACGTGTGATGGAATTCAAATTTAACCATTAACAAATTTATAACAATTTATCATGCCTATTTCTATACAGTGGAATCAATATTTGAGAATGAGATTGAATTTATCTTTACAGTTGAAATTTAAAACAAATATAAAGTGAATGCAAGTTTGGTCCCCAGCAACGTGATCAAATAAAAACTTAAATCACAAAATCAATACTCACTCTGGCTTTTAACTGTCACACTATTGCAAGCCAACAGACATTAATTTCAATAGGCAATAACTCTGGACCTGCTGAATATTTCGAAAACAATTTGACTGAAAGTTGTTGATTGCTTAGCAATTTTCAGTCAAATTGTTTTCAAAATATTCAGCATATCCAGAGATAAAACACATGGAAAATGTAGTCTGCAGAAACTCAACAGGCAGACAGGTAAGATTATTTTTAATAATTACGGTAAGCCTTTTCATCTAATAGGCCAAGACAATGCATTACATTCAATGTCAAAAACGCTTGGTTAAATGTTTTTAAAATAATTTGACTGAAAAATTAAATTTAATTTAAGTCCAATTATTTCCACAATACTCAACAACTTTCTTGTTTCTTAACAATGAGATACTGGCATGTCATGTGACATCTAAGTAACATGAAGGCAATTATTCAGACTTTCGTGAATAAGTGTCGAGCTAACGACACGATGTATAGTGAGTGATAAAAAAAACTAATTGACAATTTTAGAGTTACATTAAATCCTTAACAAACTTTATTGAATTTTCTTTATTCAGTAACTAAAATCCAACAAAAATATTTCTTAAACTATCATGCAAGGGAATTACGCTATTTAATAACAGAGAATTGTGTTTCAAAATGAGCTTTATACAGACGTTATTCTAAGAAAATAGATACTTTAAAACAGCTTTTAAACAATAACTGTCGTTGAACTGGAATGTCAATAAAGAATTGTAAAGTACTGCTTTATCCTCCTCGGAAGAATGTTTCGATAAAAGTATGAAAGATTTTTTTAGTGAAAGAAAAATCACGGATATATTTTTAACCCTTTAATGATCAAGACTTTTTGTTTAGAATTTTGCTAAGATGAGATGATTTTTGAAAATTTACCACTGAAATGACTGGCGCAGTTATCGAGACAGTTATTCCAGTGATAAAATTTCAAAAATCATCTTCTCTTTGTCTGCAAATGGACATTCGTCAGGTTCACTGTCGAGGCTGGTTTGGGACGGCTTGACCGCTAAAGGGGGTTAAAGTAGTCACTAAATAAACATTAACCCTTTGAACCCGAAAGAACAAACTCATAATCACACTTAGAATTTAATTAAATAATCTGTTAAATATTTTGAAACTAATTTGACTGGAAGCTGTTGGTGCCATAGGCAGCAGCAACATGTTACTGTCAAATTAGTTTCAAAGTATTTAACAACTTACCTGTTTAGTTGCCTTGGAATTTGAGATTCCGTCAATTATTCGGATCAATGTGTTAAGTTTAACTACTATAATTATTTTATTATTACCCAGTATACGATAAATTTCTCAGAATTAGTCATTGTACAGAAAGTTAATATAAAATCAAATATTAAAGATCATCTTAATTAAGTATATTTGTAGTAGTCAGTGTTAAACAGGCTCACCTCTTGTAGAAGAAACGCTAAGTTTCTCTAATTTTTTAAACGTAAAATCCTAATATCATCTATGCCGAGTAAAAGGACCTACATAAAATTGTACTTAACCCTTTAACACTCATATTAGCCATAAACGGCTTTTGTAGTGGTCTTGAGAAATGTCCATTTGCAGACCAAGAGAAGACTATTTTTGAAAATTGACCACTGCAATGACTGGCTCGACAACCGAGCCAGTCATTCCAATGGTAAATCTTCAAAAATAGTCTTCTCTTGGTCTGCAAATGGACATTTTCTATGAGAAAATTAAAAATTTTAAAAACAAATTCAAGGGTTAACGGGTTAAATACATATGATTATAACATGCTGATGAGTAATTTCAAAATGCCTAAATTAAAACAAATTAAAATTTTTACAAATAATTTGTCAATTTTAGTCATGTTTTTAACGATGGATTTCAATGAGATTAATAATGAATGGTATTATATGGATATAATAAGAGGCTAAATATGACACACTGTGACACCATGCCAAAGTGTATAAATTGTAGTGTGTTCAATACATGACTAGCGGAGACTCATCCGAGTATTATGCTGAGATAATCCAACAAAATAATAAAATTAAAATTAAATTGACTAGTTTTCAAACATGGCCACCATGTAAATTATTATTATTATTATTATTATTATTATTATTAGAAAATATGGCGTTCATTAATAGCTCTACTTAACGAGATTTAAAAAAAAGGAAAAAAAAGAAATGACAATAAATAAACAAACAAAAAAAATAAAATGAAAACGAATAAAAATGTATAATTCTGAGTTCCATATCGATGAAGAAGTCCGACTTTCTACAGTTATACAAGTAGCTATGGCATTACGGTATATTGGTATCGACGGGGAATCGAACCCACATCCGACGAAAGCGCCAAGCATCATAGCCCACAAACAGTTCCACTGGTGGAGCGTTTGTGGGCTGTGATGCTTGGCGATTTCGTCAGTTGTGGGTTCAATTCCCTGTCAATGACTTTCTACATAAAGTGATGTTTTATCGCCGTAAATTAAAACATATAACAACCTTAAAATTTGTCATCATCTTGAAAATATTGTTATTTGCATTTTTATTTGCTACACATAACTATTAAGTCTGTCAGTGAAATTTCGGAAAATTTATGAAAATATAACGAAAATCAGGTAACCTATTTTAAAGATACTCAATAAATTTTGGGGCCTTATCATATCTTCAGTAAACAGGTTAATTAATAAGACAGAAATTTGTTCAAATTCATACTACCGTAAACCCTCTAATTTGTTTTAAATTCAATTTTGTCATAGAAAATGTACATTTACAGACGAAGAGGACTGTTTTTGACAATTTATCACTGGAATGACTGGCTTGTTTACAGTCACTTGAGTTGTAAATTGTCAAAAATAGTCCTCCTCATCTGCAAATGGACATTCCTCAAGACCATGGCAAAGCAAAGGCTCATCTTCGCCAGCTTGACTTTTAAGTGGTTAATGGAATGAATATAATCAAGTTCTTGAAATTATTTTGCAGTAATCATTACTAACACCACCACCCACCCCCTCATTACTACTAACACCATACTTTTACAATTAGAAGCAGCGCTAAGTATGAATGCTGATCAAATTAAAACATATATAGAATTCTTCCCGACCCAATACATTTTTTAAATGAATACATTTTGGCACATTTTGTTAAATAAAACATTTTAATGAGTGATAAATAATGCATGTAGTAGTAATATTTAAAGCCAATATCAAATCATACAGAGGACTAGGTTGATGAGCGAGAACTGATAATATATGACACATATTTGGCATAAAGCAGATCATTTTAATAATTAACCCTTTAACACTCATATCGGCCAAAAAATGGATTCTGCTGTGATCATGCGAAATGTCCATTTGTAGGCCAAGAGAAGACTACCTTTGAAGATTTATCACTAGAATGGCTGGCGTGATAATCGAGCCAGTCATTCCATTGGTGACCTTTCAAAAATTGTGTGGAAACCTGCATTTTTTGGAACAAATTTGAGGCTTAAGGGCTTAATAAAACAACCGTTTAAATATTATATTAATCCTTTAAGGATCAAACCGGACAAAACTGCATCAACAGTCGTCTTGCGAAATGTCCATTTGCAAGTCAACAGAAACTGTTTTAGAAATTTACCTGAGCCAGTCATTCCAGCGGTAAATTTCTAGAATAATCTTCTCTTGGCCTGTAAATGAACATTAACTTAACTAAGCAACTCTTTTTTCTTTTTTTTTTTAACCAATCTTGAATATTAACCCGTTAAGCCTTTAAATTTTTTTCAAAGAAAATCTCAATTTGCAGACCAAGAGAACTCTTTGAAAGCTTATTACTGCAATGACTGGCTCGGTTAACGGGCCAGTCACTCCAGTGGTAAATTTTCAAAAATAGTCTTGTTCTACAAACTGACATGTCTCAAGACCACTGTAGAAGCCATTTTTGGCTGATATGAGGGTTAAATGGTTAAAATGTTAATAATTTGTGTAACGGGAGATAGATTCTTACCCTAGTTGTTGAAGTTTTACATATTCTCAATATTAAATTCAGAAAATTTGTGAAAAATAATACATTTTGAAACTGGACTAGAACTGTGATAAAACTGTGTCTAAATTTAATCATGTTGGCACTATGAGAAAACACTTGAAATAACATAATAAGTGACTATGTTCTGTATAGTAATTAATAATATTTACAGGTTTAAAGCTTGTTTGTACCATCGGCGAAGGACAGAGACCAGTAAATGATCTCTGAAAATTAAATTTAAAATTAAATTAAGTCTTATTTTCTGAAATATTTTCGACAAAATTATATATTTTTGGTCATCAAATCATTGATATTGTGAGCAAATTGAAATGCACCAATTTGAATTTTGTTAAAAATGTGTTCTTTAATTAAAATTTTTAAAATAGTTTGGTTTGAAGTATTTTAGCACTTATTAGAAGTAAAACAAGAGGCCCAAGGGGCCTGTGTCGCTCACCTGGAGCACCGTCAATTTTTGTCAAAATTGTTGGTGGGTGGTTTAGCATTCTTTTAAATGAGTTTGTGGACATTTTTGCAAGTGCAATATGGCCGCCAAACACACTACATTTTGATTGCCCCATGGCGCCCATGTTTTTTTGATGGATCAACTTCACATGAACAAATTTTAATGGCCCAAATTTCGGCCTGATTCCTTCAGTGGTTCTGGAGGAGTCATTTTCGTGAAAACCAGGTCATCCAAGATGGTGGCCGGACCATTTGGTCAATCAAGTCCTCTTGAACAAACTTGGCTTACCTCTTGGGCTAGATGAGGATTCCCCAAGTGGTTTCGGAGATTTTTAGAGACATTTCCTGAAATTGGCCGAAATCCAAAATGACCACGGCCCAAATTGGCCGATCGGCTTCGTTTGAACAAAATGAAATCTCTATGCCATTAGGATGCTTCCTGCCAAAGATAATTCAAATCGGCCCAGTAGTTCTCGAGAAGAGATTTTAAATTTCCCATTGTTTTAGTATGGAAGCTTTTGGCGGGAAAATGATCGAAGATAGCTGCCCAACCGTTCGAAAATTGCAAATTTGAGATCAGATTACCCAAAAAACTACATAAAACCAATTTCGGAGTCTAAATCAATCAAATAAAAAAATCCAATATGGCCGCCAAACATGCTATATTTTGATTGTCCCACGGCGGCCATGTTTTTTGATGGATTAACTTCTCTTGAACAAACTTTACTGGCCCTTAGTCCCTAATCATATCTGCCAAATTTCGGCTTGATCCCTTCAGTGGTTCTGGGGAAGTTATTTTCGGTAAAACTAGGTCAACCAAGATGGCTGCCAAACTATTTGACCAATTATGTTCGCTTGAACAAATTTGGTTGAGCTCTTGTCCTAGATCATATTTCATGAGGTTTCCTTCAATCCCTCAAGCGGTTTCGGAGAAGACTTTTAAAGACGTTTCTAAAAATCGGCCAAAATCCAAGATGGCCGCTGGCCTAATTGGCCGGTCGGCTTCATTTGAACAGACTTGGATCCCTATGCCCTAAGGATGCTTCCTGCCTAATATAATTGATATTGGCACAGCGGTTCTTGAGAAGAAGTCGTTTAAAGGAAAGGTTTCCGGACGGACACACGACGGACGGTCACCACGACATAAGCTCACTTGGCCTTTCAGGCCAGGTGAGCTAATTAGTTATTTTTCAGACAGAGCTAACTGTGAATGTTTTGGGAATAGTTTTTTCGCCCTTACACAGTAACACCATTCAGTAGAATTATTATCAAAATATTCTGCATGAGAAGCATTAAAGTGCAACAAATAGAATATAAACTTAGAATAGTAAAGGCCTATATACTTTACTCTATCTATCGTGTATGCGGATGAGAAAAAAGTGGAAGCTATTATTTTTGGCACATCCTGTAATACTATGGAAGACAATCAGATTGAACTTGAGCAGAGAAAATATCGTAAAAATTTAAAAACTTGCATACAAACACAAGCACACACGAACACATTCATGCACGTGCATACGCACGCACGCACACGGACACCCAAACTTGCATGCACACACACACTCTCTCGCACTGCCTGATTTAAATTTTGATCAACAGATGCACAAATATTCAGAAATGTGACCTAATAACAGTTCTTAGATTAATTACATCATCAATAAATAATACTTATGTCATGGAAGAGCTGTGATATAAATTATTACCAACAAGCTTTGTAACACAGAATTTAATTGGTCGTATGAAAAACTAACCAAACCAATCAAAACTCCAGATTAATATAGTACATAAACGTCATCAAAGCTATGAGTGTTCCGATTGGTTGTTAGATAGACAGATGCATAATAGCCAATCAAAATGGATAGTGGGCAGACAGTAGCCACCGACTTATTAATCTAACTGAACCAAAATGATTGGTTACAAATTAGACACAACTAAATTACTTACTCACAATATAATAAATACATCAAAATATATCATCAGTAAATTTTAGAAATAATAAAAATTGTAATAGTAATAATAATAATTATTATTTTAAAATAAGAGTGAATGTTAAATGTCTCATTGGTTATGTAAGGGAAGACAGATGGTTGTAGTAATTACAATAATATATTTATTTATATATACCCTAGAGTTTATGAAAACACTATCTTGGTCCATTTTGAGTATTTTGGTACTGTTTTAAATTGCAAATTTACTGGAAGAAATTTATACAACAACAATGGATAAGCTAATAATAAACTGTGTCAAATCCATCCATCCATCCATTCTTTCATTCATGTCAACACAGCGTTATATACATATATAACAATTCTTCATTTTTTCTAAACAAGTATGACTATATAAAGTCGCATTGTTAAAACGCTTAACGTACGTACTATTAAACTGTAAGATTTTATTTACTCATTTCAGTATCAACATGTGCTTATTTTGAAAACGGAGATGATGTCTAAGACAGCAACTGTTTTCAGCAAAGCTATTTTCAGAACAGATTTTGGACTATGTAATGGAATAAAAAATATCAGAATATTCTCATCAAGAACAAATCATTAATAGTACATACAACACAGCAACAAAGTTCAGTCCATTTGTTTTCATAGTAAACCATATGTTTCATATTTAACTCAATCGTAACATAAATTCTGGCACGTCATCGACACGTTTCAACTCTCAACACTTAATGATCATAATCTAAAATACATAAATTATTTGGGATATATGAAATGTTGTATTGAATACAAGGCAGCAACACCTTCCAGTCAAATAAGTTTCAAAATATTCAACAAATTATTTATATGCTTGCACTGACATCCCATTCAAGCGCTTAAATTTGTTCAAGAAAATTTCAATTAGAAAACGTCCATCTGCAGATCTGATAATTTTTTTCAATTTATCACTGGAATAACTTGCTTAATTATCGAGCCAGTTATTCCAGTGATAAATGTTTAAAAGCAGGCTCTGCTCAGTCCGCAAATTGCGATTTCTTAAGACCACTGCATAACCTGGTTTTTGGCCAACTTGAGTGGTAAAGCGTTAATCGTCAAGACTGGCCAAGAAAATTAAAATATTTGCAGGGTAAGAGATGGCTATTTTTGAAAATTTACCACTGGAATGACTGGCTCGGGTTATCGAGCCAGTGATTCCAGTGGTAGATTTTCCAAAAAGTCCTCTCAGCCTGCAATTGGACATTTCTCAAAACCACTGCAACGGTCTGTTTGGCTGGCTTGACCATTTTGCATTGACTGTATGTCAATGAAAACACACAGTTGATTGACACCATACTTAGCACTATAAGCTTCAAATTATATTTTTGAAAATCATGGTAAATATATTTGACATTCATCAGTCATTAAGCCTAAAAAACATGCCTCTTACAATCTCTTTCTCGCATGCATGGACATAGCGAGGTAATGTTTGGTCATCGCTGTCGGCGTGGCGGTGAGGGGCTGTTAATGACCTCAAGAGACAGTTCCATCGCTAAATCACACACCAAATATTTAAATTTAAGAAAATTTTAATATTTAAATAACTCAGACTCAGTCCGGTGTTCCTTCCTCACCGTCTCTCGGTTAAAGCGACGTGTTGTTGCATCATCTCGATGCTAGCCATCTGAACGAGAGCTTCAGCGGCTTGATCCACATTACTTATAATGTCTATACAACTGTTCATGTCGTCGCCCTCGCCGCCGCTACCGTCATCACCTGCATCGATGCCGCCATCTTTGAGCGGCTTACAGTACTTGTAGCGGTGGTTCATGTGCTGGCTGTATGAGCCTGAGTGACTGAATCGTTTGCCACACTTACGACACTGGAAGGGTTTTTCGCCGGAATGTAAACGTTTGTGTTCTGTTAGGTGGTGTTTGTGTTTGAAGGCTTTACTGCATAGATCACACGCGAATGGCCTCGCTCCTACAAAACAACATCAGGGACAAAAATGAGACTATGTACAAAAATATCACAGATTTCAGGATTGATTCTTTACTAGAGTCACAGGAAATAACTATTGATCACAGAAAATTACATATATGAGAAATTAGATTTTTAAAAACCTTTGTCTTAAGAATACATTTCCTCTCACATTTATAACTATATAGACATCAAGAATTACTGCCCTTATGTCAGGCTTTGAATAACGATTGCCTCAATATAATAAAAAGCATAATATTAAATCCGAAAAATTCAAGAAAATTAAAATTCAACAATTTAGAAAAGGTCTATCAACTGTCTTTATTAACCCTTTAACATTCAAACCAGCCAAAACCGGCTTGTGAAGTGCTCTTCAGAAATGGTCATTTGCAGACCTATTTTGAAAATTTACAACTGGAACGACTGGTTTGATACATCTAGTGATAATTTTCAAAAATTCTTCTCTAGGTTTGCGAATGGACGTAACATGTTCCGAATCCACTTTTAGCTTTGCCCGGACCATCACTAGCTAAAGTCCACCCACGCAGGTGTTGGGATCAATCAAAGCCTGTACTCCCTGTATCTCTATTTCCCGAAAAATACTTGTATACAGGTATCAAAGCTGTTGAATATTTTGAAACTAATTTGAATGGGCAAATTAGTTTCAAAATATTCAACCGAATGGTTATTAAATAGTAGCCATACAATTCATACACATGACAGACTATTAAGAATTCCTGACAGACTTAAATACAATGTATGCCATTCATATTTTAATGGTGACGTCAGCCTATCTATGACGTAGTTGTTTATGACATCACATACTTGACTGACAGATTGGATTGTTCTATTACTTACACTACCTACTAAGCCTAAAGAAGTTCATTATTTTTATATCAGAGAATCGATCAATGCAGGGATCCAGTCTGTCACTCAAGGATGTGACCTCAGTATTAAAATATGTCACTTGTTAGCTGAAGTCACAATCAAAATCACGTAAGTCCATCAAGAAGTCGATAAGTCTGTCACAAAAGTGTACGAATTTTGTCTCTATTGAATTTACAGTTTAATAAACATTCTGGTGAATATTTTGAAACTAATTTGAGTGGAAGCTTCTGCTATCGGCAGCAACAGGCCCACAGTCAAATTAGTTTCAAATTATTCAACAGTTTGCCTGTATAGTTACCGTAAAATTTTGATTCTTGGTATTACAAGTTTCAAATTGATTTTAATACACTCAAAGAAGTGGGAGGAGCAGCGCTAGAAATAGATCCCTCTATTAGTTATCTATTTCATACGTTAGAAAACACAAATCAGCCAACAAATGCTTACCGGAATGTTCATATTTATGTCTGGCCAATGAACTCTGCTTGTTGAACATTTTATCACACTGGTCGCACGCGTACAAGCCCTCTTCTGTGTCGACCTTATGACCTTTCCAAGAGCGTCGCATCTTCTTAGCGGCAGAATAGCTATCTTCACCCGCACTGTCAGTCGTGATGCTTTCATCTAGGCTAAACGTGCCAACTTCATCACACGCAAGCTGTAAGACAAGTTATGAGAGTCAGAGATTAGACAACAACAGCATTCATTGAGAGCATCTATCAAAATGAACACCTATTCACAAAGAAAAGTGAATGAAAATGTAGTTACTAAAACAGGTGGTATCTTAACCCTTTCACGATGAAGCCGGCCATAACCGGCCTGTTTAGTGGTCCTGAGGGAATGTCCATTTGCAGGCCAAGAGAAGACTACTTTTGGAAAATTTATACCTGGAATGACTGGCTCGATAACCGAGCCAGTCATTCCAGTGGTAAATTTTCAAAAATAGTCTCTTGACCTGCAAATGGACATTCAATAAGTAAATAGTTTAATTTTTTAATACAAATTTAGTCATTAAAGGGTTAAAATACAGGTATGGTTCTAATGGGGGATTCCAGTTTCTCAGTCAATCATGACATCATAATCAACCATGTGACATGTAGGGTGACGTCATAAACAATTACGTGTTGTACAAGTTCTATGTCTTTACTATTTAATAAGCGTGCCGTTGAATATTAGTTTTCAAATCTTTAACCGCTTACCTGTAGTTTACTGGAAATTGAAATTCAGGGAGTGCGGGGATCTATCGATCGCAACACGGGCGAAGCGTGGGTAGGAATTAACTAGGAATGGGCAGAGCATCGCTAAAACTGGATTCCTCCATTGTAAAAGACTTTTTGTGGCTGGTCAAGTTGGCCAAAACCGGCCGCTGCCGTGGTCTTGAGGAATGTCCATTTGCAGGTCAATAAGAAAACCATTATTTGCACATTTATCACTAGAATGCCTGGCTCAATAACCAAGTCAGTCACTTCAGCGTAAACATTTAAAAAATAGTCTTCTCTTGGCTTGCAAATGGATATTCATTAAGCTAGTCTGAATGTTCTTGACCAATAAAGGGTTAAATAAGGACACTTGCATGAGCACAAAAACCAGGTTGCTTCTTGAACAAGCTTGATTTAACCCTTTAATTGTCAAGATTGGTCAAGAAAATTAAAATTTGTGCTTAGTGAATGTCCATATACAAGCCTGTTTTTTAAATTTTCCCACTGGCATGACTGGCTCGTTTATCGAGCCAGTCATTCTAGTGATAAAATTTCAAAAATAGTCTTCTCTTGGCTTGCAAGTGGACATTCAGACAACACATGCAAGTTTTGGTCAGCATGCCCATTAACCCTTTAATGGCAGTGGCCTTGAGGAATGTCAATTTTCAGGCCAAGAGAAGACTAATTTTGATAATTTACCACTGTCGGTAACCAAGCCAGTAACTCCAGTGGTAAAATTAAAAAAAATACCCTTCTCTTGGTCTGCAAATGAACATTTAATAAGAAAATATTTTGATTTTCCTGACAAAATTTAGCCATTAAAGGATTAAAGAAATGTTCACAAATCAATCAAGTAATCAATAAATTTTACCAGGGGAGATAACTTTTAACTAAAAGTTAATCACATGCATATAAATGACAGTTGTCTCCCATGAATTAAAAGGATATAGGATAAGATTGACTTATCTATCCTTATGGTACTGAGTGTAAAAAAGAGCATCTTCCAGTCAAATTAATTTCAAAATATTCAACAGTTTTCCTGTACGCTTGGCTTGAAAATGAGATATGGGGAATTCATTAGTGAGTGTTAAGAAATGTCCATCCGTAGACCAATGGAAGATCATTTTTGAAAATTTACACTGGCAAATTTTCAAAAATAGTCTTCCATTGGCTTACAGATGGACATTCATTTTACAAGTAAAAATCTTAATTTCCTTGACCAATCTCGACCATTAAGGCATAATGTCACTTACTCTCACCTGTCTCCAGGATTTCTTCCTTGGACGCTTTAATGACTCTCGATCAAGGTCATCGATCTCGCCATCCATCAGGTCAGTATCATCTGCAGCCAAACACGCCAGATGGTCATCGCTGGTTTCAGCATCCTGAGTAGTGTCCACTAGGGATGACTGCATCATGTGTAACCGCCGCTCCTTATTGCTGCTCTCACCGCTTGAAACATCAGAGTCATCTTCCGTGCTATCGAATCGACTCTGCGTTTCGTCGATAATAAGATTTCCATGTGCTGCCTCACTTTCCGTCTGATCAGTGCTGTCAATTTCACTCTGTGAGAAGCCATTTTGTTTTGTCGACAACTCATCCGTGGTAGTAGTCGTGTCCGGATTAATGCGGTGTTTAGATGAGGATAGAATGATGGTAGGAACGTTCAGTTGTGGAATGTACGAATAATTGGACCCAATACTAGTTGGAGGTGAAAGCGGCACATGTGCTGGCTTCGGTACAGGTGTACTCGCAGATATCATACCCTCTTGTTGCATGTACTTAAATAGGGCGGAATCGCAGAAACTGTTCTCAAGTCGACGGGCAGCAACGAGTGCCTGTGCAGGTAAAAATTTTGAATTATTTGGAGGGCTTTTAGAAAGAGATTTCTGACTGAGGTTCAGAGCTTGGCCATCGTTATCATCAGTGGGTGGAGTTGGTGGCAGTCCTTTGTTCAGGGTACCTGGAGAAACGTTACAATGAGCTGCGGGTGGTGGTCTCCTCATACTCAGATCCAGGGGCTGGTCCTGATGACTGGTGAAATCCATGAGTGAAGTGATGATGTGGGATGTATGTGCCATGGGACGTGAGGAGACAGGATCATCATGAGGTGTCCAGCTTTGTGAGATCGGGCTGCACATAAGACTAGGCATAACTGATGACAGATTATGGTGTAGAGCGCCGTTAAATGGCTGTGGTACAATAGGAATGTAAGGAACCTTGGTTTGACTACTCGACACACTAGTTACCATTTCTTCACCCTTCACTCTTGCCATAGTAGGAAAGTATGGAAGCAGACATCCCTTTTTACGATCTCTCGCACGCATATTTTGAAACCACACCTGAACTACACGTTTTGAAAATCCAATTTGCCTACCAATTTGAAGAAGCTCATGTTTCCGTGGCCGTGCATTCATCTGATAATGCGTTTTGAGTATCTGGGCTTGTTCATCACTAATCATCGAGCGCATTCGTAGTTTCTTCATCTCATTTTCATCTTTGCATCCCATTAATGCATCAATTTCATCTCCCGAGTCATCCATACTACCATTAACCTTAGAAAAGTCTGATGATGACACAGTGCTGCCTGGTGAGTCTGGCACACCATCGCAGTGGTTCAAACGTAATGAGCTGATCTCTCGATTATGCTTGCA
>CM067364.1:33279592-33328613 GCA_034401795.1 Chaetoderma sp. LZ-2023a | reverse complement strand
GCATGACACGTGTGTTAGATGGCAAACAACACGGGCAAGGTAAATACCACTTCTGATATTAGCACAGCAACAGAATCTGATCTGCCGCTAGAAATACGAAGAACACCTAAAACTACTACAACCCATATTTTCTGAAAGGTATGAGCCGGTGTATTATGTTCCTTCGCCATTAGAAGACTCTAGTTGTGCAATAAATAATATTGCCTGTCGTGCTTTGCCATGGTATACAATTACACGCGTTGACATTTTATCTGAGACGCTATATGCTTAGATGGATGACACTGCTAAAAAATCTCATGCCCGTATCTCAAGATTGTGTTCTTAAACCTTCTTTATTTTACTTTAGTTGTGATGGGAACAACTATTTATTATTTGGATTTACATTCAATTATTTATGAGAAATTTGGGTAATCAGTCTGAGACAGTGTAACATCCTTGTATATTTCACCCAACCAAATCATATCCTTCTGAGCCGTATTCTGGAATATCAACCCCACCTGTGCAATCCCGACATCTTAGCCGTTATGGTCGCTGATTTACTTCATGAAAAAAGTTTTGGACATCCACCTACATGTAAGGGCCCCATGACCTTGTCAGTTGTCATTGGTAGAAGATCACTCACAATCGACAGAGATATATATATAAAATATTAAATGTCAAGTGCTTGCATATTATATGCGGTAATTTACCGTTAAACCTACTGTATTGTGGCTTAAATGTGGTATAAAAGCAGATAAATTAATGCCACCTCTAATTTTTAACTGTAATCTGGATCACGGGGTCACTAAGTACATGCTCTCATACACGTTTTCGGCCATAACTATGGAATCGAAAGGCCCACATAAGGCGGTTTAAGAATATAACGTGATATATCGATGTGCGCACAGGCCTTTGAATTTTCGTCCATCCATATCACTACCACATATCCCACTACTACATGTATATATATACTATATATATAATATACACAAGGTGTGAAACCAATTTTGACACCGGGGTTGAATAGGCGACGCTTAAATTCATATTATCGATGCCTACATGTAGATGAATGATTGTACTCACCAGAAACATATAACACTTTAGGTTTATTAAGGTCTATCATATAAAATTACGAACTTGTATGCACTCCGGACGAAATCTGTGGGGACCATTGACAGCCACTAGCTAGTTTTAGTGAATAACTGTCCCGCAGAAATTCGCTGGCAGGGTGGATATAAGAGCTGGAAAGGAACTAAAATCGTCGGATTTACAGGGACATGAACAAACGCCATCGAAAATCGTCGGACATAAATCATAGTGTATTACACACCCATAACTCAGCAGAAACATTCTAATACAAATAACATGCACCTTCCCCGGTATAGTACAAGTACATGCATCACAATGGATGGATCCAATCTGTCGCTCAAGAAATGCGATATTGACACACTGGAAAATGTCGAATGAAGAGCCTATGTGCCTTCATTAAAGGAACTTGACTACACACAGAGGCTAAAGATACTGCACCTACCAACAATTAAAATACAGGCGGATGAGAAGTGATATTATAGAAACATACAAACTCATTCAGAGCATCTATGATAAACGGGTCACACGTCAAATCTTCACGTTCAACGCGCCGACAACACGGCTGATACCAGAGGACATAACTATAAAATCGACACGAACTACTCACGATTGGATATTAGGAAACAGTCCTTTGTTAATCGAGTGACAAACATATGGAATGGACTTCCACACGAGGTCGTTAATGCGGTCAATCTCCAGTGTTTTGATAGTAGATTGCATAGGTTCTGGAAGGATCAGGACATGAAGTACGACCACAGCAAGAACTATTCTGTGATATGAATGATGAGTAGATTGGAATACAGACCAGCCTCGGTATACAATGTGGAGCTGCTGTCTATACATTACAAACTTGATGGATTGGGATGTATTTTAGCAGACGGATATGGGCACGGTATCCATGTCAGATCTCCCTGCCTCAGAGCTATTTAAAATGCAACCTGTACTATACCTGTAGTATATGTCCTGGGTTTTTTAGTATATCTTATATACTAGATTGGTTGTGTGTATATATATATATATATATATATATATATATATATATATATATATATATATATATATATATATATATATATATATATATATATATATATATATATATATATATATATATATATATATATATATATATATATATATATATATATATATATCAGCATTCGTTACAGTACCACACAATGACTCCAAACAAAACCTAGAAGTTATTGTATTGGCGACAACTTAGTAAGATGGATAGAAAACTACGAACCCAATGAGCTTGGCTCATGCCCAAGCCACACCGTCGAGAAGATGAACCCAGCTACAAACCAGTTCAAGCATCACACAATGCCAACACATCTCTCAAACCGATACTCAGTACTAAGCGAAGAAACTGTAAACATACCCAACAATGAGGTACTCAAATACACTATGAGTTGCAATGAAAACATAATAAGCTACACAACCTTGGACAATGGAAGACATGAAAAAACAAAACACAAACACGTAAGGCATAAAAACATGTGAAAACACTAACTGGTGAGAACACAGACACCAACACAGGACAGATACCAAAACATATTCAAATAAGCAATGATAGAAATTCTAAAACTGTACAAATGCAGATAGTTTAATTACTAAAAAAGCTGAGCTTGAAGTGCTAATACACAATATTCGCCCTGCTATCATACTAATAACAGAAGCCTTACCATAAAACACAACCATAAACATTAGTGAACTACAGATTGATGAGTACCATCTCTCGCTGAATAGTAATCCATCAAGGGGAGTCATCATCTATACCCATGTATCATTAAATACTAAAACCTGTGAAACCCTAAATGATGACAGCTTTCATGAATCGGTGTGGAGTACATGGACGAGACAACAAAAGGAAAAATTTATTATTGGTTTTATCTACAGAAGTCCCAACTCAGACGATCCAAAAATATTTTGGATCTAGTTTTAACAAACAGCCAAAACATCATCCACGAAATAACTCACCTACCTCCACTAGGAAAAGGTGGCTATGATGTTCTACAAATATCACTACATCCTGACATCTTAAGCACAAGCAAACAAATAGCTAAGACAAGGGGTAATAACTACGTCATGTAAGGCAGGAGCCTTGCATTTAAGGCACCCCTACCCTGCGTTGTTGATGCCTTGTGGTTCTATACAGTGGAGTTGATGGATCCAATGTGATTCTTTGGAAGTGGAGTTTTCGTCATCAGGGTTTGATGAGAGAACTTGCATGATGCGATATTGCATGTCATTCCTAGAGTGTGCATGCAGGTTGAAGTGCCTAGCGTGTCGTAGGAGGCACTTCTATAGAAGTAGGAAATGCTTCGTAGATGTTATTTGATGCGTATTCCGAACGTTCGTTTAGTTTCACCAACATACTGTTTCTTACAAGTTTTGTATGATACAAGATAGATCACGTTTCTAGTTTTGCAGTTGCCAATGATTTCACACCTATACATATAGCCGGTATGTGTGCTATGAAAGAACGGTGTTTTTGTCATATTGTGGCAGATATTGCAGTTTTTTGCCGTGCAATCTAGAAACTGATTGTGAAGGTCTGTCCTTCTCTGGGTTAAGGAGACGTGCTCTAACTACTTTGTCCCTTAGGGTCTGGTTCCTTCGGTAACCGAAGAGAGGTTTCTCAGCGAAAGCTAGGCGACATCTGATGGTAGATTCCAGAAGAGGCTAAAATTTGAGGATCACCAATTTCGCAAAAAGACTCGTTGGTGCATACTTGCTAATGAAGAAAGTTTTGTTCGACTTTATTTGTGTGGGCTCCTGCCCAGCTGCAGGATGAAGAATACTGTTGCGCTCCTTTGATAAGGCTTTCTCATAGGCTTTTTTTAGAATGGATTCCAGGTAACCTCTGTTTGAGTAATATGGAACTCTGTTCCATGCATTATGTAGTCTGCGGTCTCTGTACAGATTCTGTGTAATCTAAGGAACTGTCCGTATGGGCTCGCATTTTAGCAAGCTGGTTGTGGGCCGAACTGTATTCTAGATAGCCATGGGTGTCGGTTGGTTTGGTGAATTTTTCCTCATCAGTGATCGATACAATATTGATAAGGATTACTTTTTCTAACCATCCAGTATCACACAGGCCAGAGGTCATAGGTTCATGCTCAACATAAAACGCAGTAGCAAAGATATTCACAAGCACTATTTCTCTAATAAAGTGGTAGTACAGTGGAATTCACTGCCAACTACAACAGTCGAAGCAACAACAGTTGAATTATTAAAAAACAAACTAGATATCTACTTTATAGAAAGATCATTTGAATTCGACTGAACAGGCATAAATATACCAGCCCATCACAAAGTCATACTGCAATTGTTCCAATACAGTGGACGCATCTTGAAGTAGCCTGTGTATCTACCAAGCATGCTCTGTAGCGATTCCAGGCCTGGCGCGTGCGGGAAGCAGACGACGACTGCATTGAGGGGACGTATTAAATAATCTGTTTTTAATGGGGGGGGGTTTTAAAGTTATAATTTGAACAGTATTTTGTTTGTGCCCTCCAGTTTTCTCATCAAGAGAACATTTAATTAGCGTTATTAACCAAAGTGATAACAACACAAGGTGATCCCGGTTTTCGTATCACCGCCATCTGGATTTTTTCTGGTGTGTCTCCAGTCTAATTAAATTGCGTCTCCACTTTCCAGCGCTGGTTTTAACGAATTGTTATCTATATTATTTCGTAAACACGCCCCTGGTCTCACCCCATATTTCTCTCGTGCAACATTCTGTTTTACAATGTCATTTTTTGGTAGATGATTTTCTTGTTGACCTGGTCTCACTCCTTGTTTCACTTTCGCTTCTTTCATGGAAACAAGGAGAAAGGACGAATAGTTGTTGATAAATTTCTCTGCGGGTCGATGATTATCTTGTCGACCTGGGGCCGTGTTCGGGGAGGGATCGTGGCTTGCGCCTGATATAGCTCTGCCTTGGCATCATTATGACGTTATAATAGAGTGTGCCATCATACTCTCCAACGTGGTAGTTCCGAGTGTGGGTTGCGACCCATTCGCGAACACGCCCCTGGTCTCACTCATCGTTCCTCTCTTGTTGTCTCAGAGATTATTGATAAATGGGTAACGAATAGAAACATGGACGAAATCTCTCTCTCTCTCTCTCTCTCTCTCTCTCTCTCTCTCTCTCTCTCTCTCTCTCTCTCTCTCAACCATTGGATGGAATTCAAACAAATTTAGCATGTGCTTTACCCATAGGATGATGATGATGATGATGATGATCATCATCATCATCATCATCATCATCATCATCATCATCATCATGATATCAATCAATTGTCCTGGTGATAGTCCTTAGCTCAAATATGTTCCTCTTGGTTGTCAACATAGACCATCTTTGTTGGGCCACATTCACTGACAGTGGGATTGTATTGGTACATAGTGCATAGCGCGTCGTTGGACTGATGGGTCACCTGGACTAATAGCTAATTCTTTCGATGATGGAAACAGTCTGGATGGTCAGTTGATCATCTGGCCTATCAAATTGTACATAGTATAATAATTCAACAGCCACGTGGCCGGTCAACTGGTGTGGACATCTCTAACAGTTCCTTGATAACACTGTGGAATTAGGGAATGAATTTGTGTTCCCCTGGAAGTATCAGCTGGAAACAATATTCATCTAGTTTTTTAATCTCTAACAAGAACATGACAGACATCGGCCCACAACTGGTGGAAGCGTCTAGCATCATAGCACACAATCACTTCCATTAAGCAAACGCCATAGGACAAAATCTTATTTTGTTGACAAGGCCTTTACTAGTGTGGATTTGTGAGACACAGTGGAATTCTGTGGTAAACACTCATGAAAGAAAAGGATTTTTGTCCTGCAGCATTGCTCTGATGGAAGCGGTTGTGGGCTATGATGCTAAGCACTGGTGTAAAACAACACCGCAGAGCCAACTCTATGTGTAAAAGCAATGAAGTTCTCGAAAGCTGAAGACTCCACATTATTGCTCCTCATTCAACTTGGTATTTGTCAATAGTAGTCTGACTAGTCTGACTAGTCACAGCTCATCATCATTGCGATCAGTATATTTGATGTTTGATGGTGTTAAAGGCCTGTGATATGTCGATTGCTCATCTTAGGAAAGCCCTGGTGCTTGGACCTGACCACTGACACGGGAATTCGATGTGCCCATACAAGGTCAGTGCAGCTGCGTCTTCGTCTAAAACAGCTCTGGTAGGATCCAGTGAAACTGTTAATATTTCCTCGGATGCAGCACAGTGTCACAGTGGACAAGATCTTATGGATGCTGTTGATGAGCACTCTATGCATATAGGTTTGCTGGTGGCCTAGGAGGTTCATGGGTTTGACCAGGGTAGCCTGGCCAACAGCGTCGAAAGGGAGGTGTTGCATCAAGACAGAGTTTATTATGTGCCTGTATACTTAAAGTTCATTGACGATGCTGCCAGGTCCATTTCTCAGGGCATTAATTGCTTTCTCTACCTCAGTTGTTTCGATCGGTGTTTGTTGTGGGCTACAATCGACTGCAAATTGGTGTAATTGCTTACCGTCTGTATTAGTGAACTGACGTCAACTTTCTCCCTGGTCAGTCGGGAAGTTACTGTTAATGTTATGTATGAAAGGCGATGGTGGTGGACCAGCAACTCTCAGAGCCCAGGCCACCATAGACATTTTACGACAATCAACTGTGGCTGTGATGTCATCTACCAAAATGTCTGCTTGTAGGTTGGCGAAACTTCATTTGTTCACTAATCTGACAAAGTATTGCATTGTGTTCTTGGAACCTGTTTCTGTTCTATGGTCTAGAACTCAGTTTGGCATAGAAAGACTCGATCGAGGAAGGATTCATCTTGTTTTTTCGGCAGGTGGGGCATATGCATAACAATGCGGCACTTGGTGGTGGCACCATTTCGCAGTGGCAAATCCAGGTCAATAAATGCAACATGATCACCGCCGCATCCGAAAGTTAAGATGTGATGCAAGAGCCCCGGTCTAATTACAAAGACCAGGACATGGCACAATCTGTTTCTGCTGTGAGGATCAGATTCTGAGGGTGGTCATCTGTATATGAGTGGATATGGTTGCTTCTTGGATTCATACAGTGTCAATGTTTTAAAGTGTTTACAGCCTGATCCTAATGTTTATCGCTGAGATGCAGTAGTCAGTTAACATACTTTGCATGTTGCTACTGCAAACTTGTAGGGAGATTATGATGAATGGCGATGTTGAATGCAGTTTCTTGGAAGAAGGTTAGATATAATCAGAGTTGCCTTTGAATGTGGTTGTCATCTCACAAACCGTATGTCATTAATTTACCAACTAAGTTGGTTTTCCCAATAATTTCGTACATGCGTAGTGTGTGCCCAGAAACGCTGTTGCTATCGCTCATGAGGTAATAGATGAATCAAATCTGCCACTCAAGCATATGACGGCATAACCAATTAAATCACATGTAGGCTGATGTCACAATCAAAATGCGTAATAAATGCGGTATCTAGGTACGTGGTGAGTGTACGAATTGTATGTCTTTAATATTTAATAAACATTCTAGCGGTTGAATATTTTCAAAGTAATTCGACTGGTCGCGCTGTTGCCGCCATAGACAGAAACCACTGTTGCTGTCATAGGCAGCAACATTACCAAATCAAATTAGTTTCAAAATATTGAAAAGGTTATCTGTAGGCTATAGTTACGTTGCTATTACTTGGATTCTGTGAATTCACTATCGATCTATCGATCCCAACACTGGAAAAAGAATGGGTGGAATTTAACTAGAAATGGGCGGAGCATAGCTAGAAATGGGCGAGTCATAGCTAGAAATGTACCCCTCTGTTGTGTTATCATGTACCTGTATAAGTTTGTTATTTCTTTGTAAGAGAGCCGCCAAAACAGCTATACTGCTCAGTGACACCACACAAGACGGGACCGACGGTTTTACGACCCCACTGTCAAAAGACGTGTCAGGTGAATGACGCATGGAACACCCAAATATTATACATCTTGATCGCATGCCTGAATGCGGGATCGTCGGGATCAAACCCGGTTCTTTGGATAAGAATTCCAAGCACAGCACAGCCGTTTAACCCCACTAATCCATTCATTGATATTCTGAAAGGCCACACACATTCAGACTGTTGCGGATGTTCAGATGACTCAATTAATTACGCTGATCACTCTTGTTGTGCAGTATGTGGTATGGTATGGCATGGTAGACACGCTTGGCCATTTTTATATATAGCAATGTATATTTTGCTAACCGTTTGCCTTTGATGCATAGAGGCTAGTTAGTAATTTCCCTAAACCCGTTAATAGTATTATTCGACGCTTTAAAAATTATATTGCTTCGAAATAACTTAATCCCCATAATTTATTTAGAGTGCAATTGTTGAGTCTATATGAAAAAACTGTGTAAAGAATTTATTTGTTGTGACTAATGTAACATTAGAAATTTGATTTTAACAACTAGATTGCCTTGTAGCATTTAAGCATAAAAGTTTGGATATGTGGTAGTGATATGGATGGACGAAAATTCAAAGGCCTGTGATGTGCGTAATTTAAGCGGTAATTACACGTGCTAAGACACGTTTCCGGTCATAACTTTGCAACCACACGGCCCACAATCGTCGGGTGCCACGTGCCACGAAATATATGTTCTATATGACACACGTTTCGAGGCAAAACTTCGCAGCTGTTAGACCACAATGTTGACAAAATGCGGATAATAATGTAGCGCTAGCGATGGTTAAATGTAAAAATACGGGTTTGTTGGGAGCAAGTTGGCACCTCTCGAGAGTGCAGTCTAGTTTCTCTTTAATGAGGGTCTCATAAGTAATTACTAATTAGATAGATTTGTCTGAAACTGAATACACTTCAGGGGCCGTATTCACGAAGAGTGCGTAACTTACGTACACGCATAAGTTACGCACCTATTTACGACCACCACCCCCCCACCCCCTACTTATTCAGTATTCCCGAAGGGGTGCCTAACTTACGTCAAAAAGCGTAAGTTAGGCGCGGAGCTCTCTCGGGGTTTGAGGCTCGAATCAGCTGTTCACGAGCGCCGCTTATGACGCGAACGAGGTCACAGCTGTCAAATCTTTCCGTAGACCGCCGAGGCGTGTGAAAGTATCACAACGTTAGTTAACTTCATGTTTTCCCAATCCCCGTTGACAACATATATCGAAAACTGTATAAATATTAACATTATCTTCTAAATTAACGATTGAGTATTTTTTATATAATTTTCACTGACTATTTAGCAAGCAATATGTGGAAATAAGGAAACACGAAATTAGGACTACGCTATTATAGGCGTTGCAAGTGTACAAATTACTTGGTTGGAGAAGACGCGGCGCAAATTGGAGACCATTTCACGGAAATACTGGTCGGCCTGAATTTTACTAATATATGGCATTGGCATACCAGCATTTCCGATAAATATTCCACTATAGATATGTGGATTAGCAAGTCCATAAACAAGAGCTGAAATGCAACCCCCTCCCCCCACCCCCACCCCCCTCCCACGTAGATATGCATCAGCCACGAATTCGGCCTACAATGCATGTATCCGCAAGTCCCGCTATACACGACATCACCACAACCCCCCCCCCCCTCCACGCACGCACGCACGCACGCACGCACGCACGCACGCACGCACGCACGCACGCACGCACGCACGCACGCACGCACGCACGCACGCACGCACGCACGCACGCACGCACGCACGCACGCACGCACGCACGCACGCACGCACGCACGCACGCACGCACGCACGCACGCACGCACGCACGCACGCACGCACGCACGCACGCACGCACGCACGCACGCACGCACGCACGCACGCACGCACTGGTATTTCTGTGGCGAAAATTTCAAGCCTACATACCACACCGAATAATCCAATCCAAAACAAGTTTCACGCACGCACGCACGCACGCACGCACGCACGCAGGCACGCACGCACGCACGCACGCACGCACGCACGCACGCACACACACACACACACACACACACACATGAAGAGCCTGCATGCTTAAAGAAAGATGAGGTGTAATGTCACATTGGATGAGTTACTATGATATCATGGACAGATTCAGCTTTTGCAATGTCCTAGCCAATAAATAGATTAGCCAAATACCATTTTGTTTACTTCAATCACAGGCCTTTGAATTTTCGTCCATCCATCCCTCTACCACATATCCCCCCCCCCCTACTGTATATATTATACACAAGGTATGAAACCTTCATCTGTGGGCACCATTGTCAGAAAGCTGATTGGTTTGTTTGTAGTCAGAGCCGTGATGTCAGCGGATTTTGACAACAAACCAACCAATCAGCCTTCTGACAATGGTACCCACTGATGAAGGTTCCATAACTTGTGTATATTATATATAGTAGGGGGAATATGTGATAGAGGGATGGATGGACGAAAATTCAAAGGCCTTTGCTTCAATGTGACTTATGGACCATGAAAAGTAGGTCAAAAGCGTCTTCAGTGAAGCATGATAAATAGGTCACAACATTTCATACGTGACACACATTCAGCCATATTACGTCCATACACCAGGTTTAGTTCCAGTATGTCAAAACAACCAATCAGCTTTCTGACAATGGTACCAACAGATGAAGGTTTCATACTTTGTGTATATTATATATAGTAGGGCGAATATGTGATAGAGGGATGGATGGACGAAAATTCAAAGGCCTTTGCTTCAATGTGACTTATGGACCATGAAAAGTAGGTCAAAAGCGTGTTCAGTGAAGCATGATAAATAGGTCACAACATTTTATACGCGACACACCTTCAGCTATATTACGTCCATACACCAGGTTTAGTTCCAGTATGTCAAAACTCTTGAAACTATAGCCCAGACTAACATGTTCTGTAATGTTCAATGAACCATGAAAAGTAAATCAAAGGTAGGTTACGATGACCTATTTTTTATACAAGAATTAAACTTTATATGTGGATGCATCTTAGAGAGGAGGTGTACACACCTCCTCTCTAAGATGCATTCAAATATAAAGTTTAATTCCTGTATACCAAAAATTCTTGAAGCTACAGCCACTGCCCGGACAAAAAATTTCTGTAATGTTTAGTAAACCGTGAAAAGTATGTCAAAATTAGGCCACGCTGACCTACTTTTCACATTCTGTACATTGCCTGCATAAGATGCATCCACGTACCAAGTTTCATGGTAAAAACCATGAAACTAGTTTCATGACTTACAAATAAGTCTTGAAACTATGGCCCGGACATGCTTGTAGAGGGCGAATGGATGGGCAAAGCGGTGACTATATGCGGAATGGTCCGGTAAGTGTACGAACTGTGTCTTTGATGGATTTACTATTTAATAAGTATTCTGCTGAATAGGCATCAACAACACCAAGTGAAATTAGCTTCAAAATATTCAACAGCTTACCTGTATAGATACTTTGAAACTGGGATTCTGATAATTCAGGCTTCACAGTATATTAATTGATCCCAACACGCACAAAGCATGGGCGGAGCTTAGCTATAGATGTGTGGATCAAAGCTAGAATTAGATCCCTCTATTGCTTTTAAAGCTCAGTTTATCTCACTTCTGACTGATTGGAAACAGCAACAGCATCCAATCAAATTAACAAACGGTATGTGACACGCACATGAACCCGTAGCATTTTAACTACCGTATTTGCATTTAAATAGGCACGATGGATAATATTCGGGAAAAACAAGATGGAATTGACCAAACAAAATTATCGTTTGATATGTTGAAGCATTTGACCCAAATTTCATTGAAATGGGCCATTAATTAATGAGTAAAGTTTTAACCATTACCACTCTGATGTCAATATTCAATCTTTTACTATGTCAATAGCAATGAAACCGGTGTACATATTTCAACAATTTTGGTGGATGCCAATTTTGTTGAAAAATGAACACCAAATGTTGACATCAGAGTGGTAAGGGTTAAATGGTTTTGGAACATTTTCAAACAATCTAAGATGTCAGTCAAATAATCGACCAACTAAAAATTAGTTCTAGATTCTACACTTACAGAATCCTTCCAGCCAAATTTGCATAAAATCCACCAAGCAGTTAAGGAGATACGTATTGACAAGTTCTGGTAAAATTTTCATAAAATCTATGATTTTCACCCAAAAATATGGCCAAGCTAAATTCTGAATAAAAATATGGAGCCTATTATGACAGGGTTAATCGAGACAAATTTTGTTGAAATCTGTCATGCAGCTCAGGAGAAGAGGCAATTTCCAGTACATTTTTCATAAAATCTAAGATTTTCACCAAAGAAATTGACCAACCAAAACGCTGAATAAAATTTAAATAGAACCTACTTTGCTAGGGTCCGTCCAGAAAATGAGGGTTGAAATCTGCCGAGTGGTAAATGAGTATTGTTTTGAAAATTTTCGGTAAACTTTTCATAAACCCAAAAAATTGACCTGTCAAAATTCTGTGTACAAGTTGTTAAGCCTACACCCCTAGGGTACTTGCAGCCAAATTAGGTTGAATTCCGCCAAGCTAATCCAACAGACAGACGGGGTCGCCATGGCATAAGGTCGCTTGACTTTTCAGGCCAGGTGAGCTAATAATAAGATGTATGCACATAGCAGCTCATCTGTCCAGCAATCGGTTGGTTAATGAGGCGGAGGATTTTAAAGAAAATGTTGACAGACAGACGACAGACAGCCGGCATGGCATATGGGCACGTGGCCTAAGGCCAGGTGAGCTAATAATAAGATGCAGGTACATAGCAGCTCATCTGCACGCCTAGAGACTGGAATTTCAGGATTAACCCACTAACACTCAAGGTGAGCAGAGACAGTCATTTCAGTGATAAATTTTCAAAAATAATCTGGTCTGCATGCGTGGGCACTTTGTATGAGAAAATTAAAAATTTCAAAATATGGCATCTGCAGTGGTCTTGAGAAAGAAGATAATATTTTAGATAATTTACCAATGCAATGAATGAACTGATAAGCAAGCCAGTCATTCCCGTGATAATTGTTACGAGCTAATCATCTCATAACCTGTAAATTAACATGGACTGAGAAAAAATTCAATTTTTTATCAACCTCGACTACTAACTATTCAAACAGTTGAACAGGCGACCATAAATTTGCTTAAAAGAATCAAATTCTATCTCACACGGGAATATGTACTAAAGCTATCCAGATATTCCAGCACAGAGCAATATTTTGACTAATTTTAAGTAACTGAGACAATACAGACTGCGGTCTGATCTCAAAATGAAATATGGTTTTGCAGTCGACAATAGAAGCTGACAATGTCCAGAAATGTTCAACAGAATACTCTGTCTGAGCACAGGAGAATGTAAGCACGCATAAACAGAATTACATTTATTTTCATACCATCCTACATTTTAAAGTTATCTATACAACAGACCATTTTTACTAATCTTAACTTTAAATGTATGTAATGCTAAAAAGGGAGATAACTCTCGCGGAGAAATATATTGGTATATAAGCAGACTTGCCACAAAGTAGATATATTAACATAACAAATTTGGCACTATTCCACAGAGATGGTTTCTGGGAACACAAGCAAAGCGTAATTATATTTCTTATCTGCTAAAACAACCTTTCAGACCATCAAAAAATTGTAAAATCTGTCACTATTTTAGGGAGGATCTGATGTGATGGAAGAATTGAAGGTGAAATCTAATAAAATAAGCAATAATCATTATTTTTAACATTTTAATGGTTAAGAATTGGCATGAAAATTTAAATCTTTTCTTAGTAATTGTCCATTGGCAGGTCAAGTGATTTTTAAAATAATTTACCTGACTGGCTCAATTACTGACAGTAGGCCTGTAATTCCAGTGGTAAAATTAAAAAATATCAAGTTTTCTCTTGGTATGCAAATGGTATTTCCAAAGACAACTGCACAGGCTGGTTTTGTCCTGGTTGAACATTAGAGTTAACACATTACTGGCTGCTACTCAAATCATTTTCGGAACATTCAACAGCTTCCAAGCATGTAATGCTTTAATGGTTGCCCAGCATTTGGCAAGAATATTGAATTTTTGCTTAGAGAATGTCCATTTGGCAACATGGCCAATAAGGCTATTTTTGAAATTTACTCGTGGAATGACTGTCTTATGTATTGAACCAATCACCCAATCCAGTGGTAATCTTTAAAAGATAAATAGCATTGACCTCGTTCTGCAAATGCAGACTGTCCATGGAGAGGTCAGCCAAACCAGCCTCTGCAGTATGCTTGAATGTCCATAAATTTGCAAACCCAGAGACTGTTTTTGAAAATTCACCACTGGAATGACTAGCTCGATACGCAAGCCAGCCATTCCAGTGGTATACATCTTGGTCTGCAAATGGTCATTGAATAAGCAAATTATTTGATATTTTTGACCTGATTTAGCCATTAAAGGGTTAATTTGCTTAAATCCTTGAAATCATAAATTAAATCTAAGGCTAAATGCTAAAACTGAAAAATACTCAACTATCATGACTATATATACTTACTTTATTACTTTCATTTAACACAATTCTCATTTACAGTAGCATTTATGTTTAAAACACATAGAATGCAGTACATACATGTGTGTGTTGAATGAAAATTGATTATGCTGTCATGGCTGTGTTAATGGTGTGATCTGATAAGAGTGTCTTGAACATTATCATCCATATCAATATGTATGTGGCACTGTCTGTCTACACATAGATTAGCTATCTGTTCAGTTTGTCATATCATGCTTTTCTGAGAACACACACTGATTTGACATAGTCTGCAGATTTCTACATTGAGAATGCTTCATGGAAATTTGGTAATCTGAGAAGGCACATGTATTCCTTTTAGTGGACACAGTCCTTTAAAAGTGGTGATTTTTATAAACCTTGAACAATTGTTCAGTCCATTTTGCATCTCATCATGCTCATTGTAACACTGACTCTGCTTCAGTAGGCTTTGCCTCACAATGACACCTGCAAAATAAAAGGCAGTTGTTTTGAATGGGCAAGTCAATCAGAAACTGCCTTTGTAGTGGTCCTGAGAAATGCCTACGCATGTTAAGAGGATATTTGAGAAAATTCACCACTGGAATGGCTGGCTCGATAACAGAGCCTGTCAGTCCAGTGGACTATTTTCTAAAATACTATTCTCTTAAAAATAACCTTTGCCACTCTGATGTCAATATTCTATCATTTGCCATGTCACTAGCAAAGAAACTGCTATAGGCTACATTTTTCAACCACAGCAACATATTCCATCAAATTTGTTGAAAAATTAACCACCATTTTTAAATTTTATTTGAAAACTGTAAATTTTAACATCAGAGGGGTAAATGTTAATCTTGGTCTGCAAAGTGCAGATTGGCATTCAATAATCAAACTTTCTGATTTTCTAAACCATTCTTGACCATTAATGATTAACCCTTTAAGACTTAAATTTCTTCAATAAAATGTTCTCAAAGAAAATCTCAATTTGCAGACCAAGAGAATATCTTTGAAGATTTACCACTGGTATGACTGACTCGGTTATTGTGCCAGTCATTTCACTTGTAAACTTTCAAAAAATGACTTCACTTGGTCTGCAAATGGGCATTTCTCAAGACCCCTGTAGACAGCATTTTGGGCTGATATGTGTGTTAAAGAGTTAATTTGTTGAATAATTTTATTCAGCTGGAAACCTGAGTGATATAATTTGTATCAAAATATTTAAATAAATAAAAGATTATGTTGAATATTTTGAGGCTAAATGCCCCTGGAAACTGTTGCTTTCTAAGGAAAACTTGGCCAAGAAAAGTTTCCTATGTGACCAAAAGCTCCCAGCCTGGCTTCAGACCATTCAACAATTTACCTACATGTATACTAATTACTTTAAAATTTAGAAACAGTGATTAGGCAGTGACAAGTTTTGCCAGATAATACCAGTCATGTCAGTAAGGATAATCATTCCATATAAAATCATGCATTTATATGGATCTTATGTTTTTCAGCTGTCATTAATTCATCATAAATCTCTTGAAACAATATTAGAAATTAGAAAACTGTTTGACATGCCTTTATTGTTGAAAAACTGAAGCAACAAATTGCAAATTATAAACACCTAAATAAAAGATATTCCACAGGATACACAGGAGGGTCAGGAGCACCTAATTATGAATCAAAGAATTAGGCAATTTTGTTTTCAATTGTCTGTATTTCAATTTCACTCTTTATTTGGCTGTCAGTTTGAATTGCATTCAACTGAATTCATTCCAAGTAGGGGAGGCATTGACTGATTGAGCTAGGAACTGAATTAGAACGCTTG
Organism: Chaetoderma sp. LZ-2023a; assembly: GCA_034401795.1. Classification (NCBI taxonomy): domain Eukaryota; kingdom Metazoa; phylum Mollusca; class Caudofoveata; order Chaetodermatida; family Chaetodermatidae; genus Chaetoderma; species Chaetoderma sp. LZ-2023a. Next base: position 33,312,255 of record CM067364.1, on the reverse strand, counting down.
TGGAACAAATGTGTATGCCTACATCATATATTTGCTACGTTTAAAGCTAACTAGAAGTAAGACAGCCTGTTTGGGAACCTCACTATTAATTAAAATGTCTGTCTCATAAGCCATTTTCTATGGTATTAAATTATTAACCATTTAATATCAAATATGCTATCTACTATCTACAGTGGTCTTGTGAAATAATAATCCATATGCAGAGCAAGGGAAAACTACTTTTGAATACTTGCCACTGGAGTGACTGGCTCAACCCAGTCATTCCAGTCGTATATTTTCAAAAGGTAATCTCATCTGCAAAGACATATTTTCTTTTTATAAAATTGAAATTTTGTTCACGTAATTTAAGCATTAAAGGGTTATGCATAGGCTCATAAATGCATATATTATATGCTTTTATAGGTCATGGATCGCCATGTAAAAGTCATGGAATTTCACAGAGTGATCTAGATATTTGTAAACGAGGAACTTTTGAAATCTAGATGCCCTCAGATAGCATTTCATGCATTTTATCTTTGTCATAGAAATTAAATTGCTATAGCTCAAGAGCATAATTTTTCACAGTAATGTTTTTGTGATTTTCATTACTTTTCCATCGCCTAGGGTATGGGTGGTGATGTTGGGTGGGGGTGGGCAGAGGGAATAGCCCACTCAGGTTTTGCCGATCCCATAGTGTATCCCCATAGCGACCACCTAAGTTTTTTCGCCCCACCCATATTTCAGCACACACACACACACGCGGGTCCAAGTACCTTCCTAAGTTCCCACACCCTGATTAGTCTAAATCATACATGAGAAGCAATCAATATGCTTTCTGCGAAATGAAAAGATATTATTGAATGCTCACATGGCCAAACACCATAGCAAACATTATTCTTCTATGATCGATTAACTTTGAGTCCATTTCTGAAGTTTGAGTTCGCTTCATAACAATGGGCAAGCCTCCATAACAGCTGACAGGCAATAGCAAAGTACGAAAACACGTGATGTAGCTTGAACATTGTCAGTCGTTTATTATATACACACCTTTCTGCACTTTTCTGAAAGCTCTTTGTTAGTGTTAATTGCACAGTTGTCCAAAACGTGTAAAATCCTCAGAGGAAATTATTAGAGATAAATATAGAGAATTAAAAATAACATGTTTTCGTTAACCATGCAGAATCTCGCAAGTGCTCGTTACTGTAAACGGGACTTTGAACGAGAATTTTGGGACTTACGCACTTTCGCCTAACTTAGGCGTGGGTGTTAGGTGGCGCAAGTTACGACAATATTTAGGCACCCGCGAAAGTTACGCATCTTTCGTGAATACGGATTTATGTACATGTTTGGACTTATGTATAGTTTACGCACATTTTTGGACGTAAGTACCCTTCGTGAATACGGCCCCAGCTACATATAAATCAATCTGTGCCATCTGTTTCAGATTACCACTGCGCTCATTGTGTTCAGCATTCTACACACAGTGCTAGGCGGACTGGTCAGCAATGATGATCCATCTACTCTGGTGAAGCGAAATGATAAGACACTCGCTAGAGAAAGGGAAGCTGCTCTTCAGCTACCCGTGAGAGCGAAGAGAAGTATCCCCTTTCCCATCTGTCCTGCATACTATCGCGAAGGAATGCGGAAGAAGCGTAGTGTTAACTTCAATCACTTCGTGCACCGTCATGTTTTGGTGCATCAAGGCATTCCAAGCAGGCGGGATATAGACAACTTCCTCACAGAACTATACAGAACTGAATCACAACGGATGCGTAGCCAATCTTCTCACACTATCATTGTCACGAGTAATCTGAACAATCTGATCAACCAAATCAACCAGAATCTACCATCCAATGATAACACTGGTTGGGTCATGGACCATGGAGGGCTAACGATTGGATACAACCAGATGAGGCTCCAGGACCAAAGGTTTAACTTGGTCGTGCAGGTAACAGGACTACGCATCATTGGGAACCAAGTTACAGCAGTGAATGTGAACTGTGGACCTGCAATTGTCAGGCTGGGTAAGTATTGTGCTCATTTTCATTGTCTGTGTCATTGGATTGCATGCTCAGATTCTTAAAGCTTTCAACAAATTAGCCAATGCAAGGTTTCCTTGGAAAATAGGTTGCATATGTAGTTGGCTAATGCTTGATTGCTACCAACCAAACAAGCTATAATGTGAGACTAACTGGCCATATCAACTCGTATGTATTATGAAGCCTTTAATGGCGCACACATACCCAGGAGATGCGTTATTTAATCTCTTTACACACCTGCAAAGTTGCATAAAATTTTAACTAGACGTAATCCTTGCTGCTCTACATCTTTCTTCCTAATTTTCGAAATCTTGCTTTAATTGTATACGTCGGCTCTTTTGTGTTATGATGATGATGAGCGACTGTATTCTGCGGCTTCAAAAGTGAAGACTTTTTTTTGGCTGCAATCAGTTTTTCCTCAACCCTCTCCACTGTGTCGTGTCCACTGTGAGCGTCCTAAGCTGCTTTAGGTTCTTTCTCGTCTTTAGTGGTCCTAGATTAAGTTCTTTGAGGTCTGATTACAAAACACTCACCCAGTTGATGGTGTGACGTCCTCTGCGTACCTGATACCTGCTTGCACCTAAAACTGCAAATTCTAGTGTTTTTTAGCAGACGTATTCTCTGGCATTCGAGGAACATATCCAAACATAGATCCTAACAGACAGTTGCGCTACCCTAACGGATAGTGTCTCTGTATTAGACAGATTCTATAGTGCTGCATTTGATATTAGATTGTGTGGCCAGCAATGATTTATAATGGTTCGCATATGTTTGCGGTGACATGCATCAAGTTTGTTCACGACCGCTTTTGGAGCTGCCCAGCTGATGCAATTGCATAAAATTACGGCCACACATGTTGTAGTTGCATCTTGACTTTCATAGGCATTCTAGAGCCACGAATCCACAGCCTCCAAAATGACTGGAAGGCTATGTTTCCTGTTACACACTAGTTCCAATGCCGCTAGAGCTGCAGAGAAAAGGACCCAAGACTCGGCTTCACCTCCACTTATCAGTGCCCCTATCGGTGTAGCATTATCGTTCGTTTCTGTGGTGTCAGATAGGTATATATTGGAGAACTCTGTCTTGCCTTCAGTCACAAAGAGATTTGCAGCCTGTTCTACAGCTATTGGAAGAGGACCCCTTACCTCGTCGATAAAACCAACATCATCTGCATACTCCATTCAAGTGTCATGCCTATCACAGAGATCGCAGTGTTTTGCCGTGTAGAGTGTTCTCGTCCAGATGATAGTGCTGCGGTGAGGTAGCAGGTGAATAGCACTGGTGACATGTCACACACACACACCCCTGTGGCGATCCTATCGATGTTTATTAATGCCTTGCTTTGACACGAACATTTAGTCTTCAGTTTGCCAATAAAGGTCTCATCAAGCATAGTTCATCTTCGTCGCAGCCAGCTTGAAGGAGGAATTGAAGGATCTGTGGTCTCTTGATGGTATCTTAATGTACGTGACATGATGATTCCCATCTTGTAGACGTCCCAATGCTTTGATAGTACTATTGATGTCAACATTCGCTGAGCCAACGCTATGCCAGCGGAGGTGCATCCTCTTTTAAACCCACTGTGACAGCATCCAGTAAATCTTATCTCTAATTATTGTTTGATTTTATGGTCAAGATATATGGGGAAAACTAATCAACGAATGGCTGTATTCCATGGGATGTTGGTCAAAATCTTCGCCAGATAGGAGATTCTATTCAAGAAATAGCTGTATTCCATGGGATGTGGGTCAACATATTCGACGTATGGTGAAAAACTATTCAACAAATAGCTGTATTCCCTGGATGTAGTCATATTTCCCTATTGTACCATGTTAGCAATTGAATCTAACTCCATGTGATAAACGATATAAAACAGAATGACACTTAAGCACTCATTAGCGATGCATTAATTTAATTAAATATTTACCTTTTGATCACCATTGATCGTCAATCATGTGATCTGTATATAGACCGCTGAGTTCTGACTCTCAGAGTTTTTACCACCCAATTCTCGACACTTGGCCATCAGTTAAAAGAACAACACCCATGCATAAACAATTCACATTCTTATAATAATTATAATTTCAACTTTAATGTAGTATATATGTACTATAGTGTGGCTCACCTCGACACACTTGTACAGTATATGTCATTAGTTACTTACTTACGTATTAATTTACTTTTTTTGCTTTTTATGGTTACAGGAATATGCCTTCGACCGAACAGAGGTAACATACCAGCTGGCCGCTACCATGTGTTTCACGTTCAGTTTGTAGCAAACTATGGACCACACTACTGGACCACATGTCCTTCCTATTATTGGGGTTAATAACTTAGATACTCATTTCACATGTGCAAAAGCCATTAGTTGAACAAACTTGCTATTTAATAAACATGATGTTGAATATTTTGAAACTAATTTGACTGGGCGCTGTTGCTGCCTTAGGCAGCAACAGCACCCAGTCAAATTAGTTTCAAAATATTCAACAGATTAAATGTGTAGTTTTTTGGAAATTGATAGTCACAAGAGATCGATCGATCCCAACACGAGCGAGGTGTGGGTGGAGCTTAGCTAGAGATGGGCGGGGCATAGCTAAATCCGGAAAGGTCCATTATCTATCTATTGACGCAACTTCCTTGTATTGGAGGCAAGTTATTATTTCAAACCATGCTTATATTAGATGATATAAATTGACATTGCCAAATGATGTCTCTGTTTAGGAGCTTTTCAAATGCTGTGTCCCGCCAGCGAAATATACAATCACATATGTAGCTAAAAATATAACATAGTCTTTGCAAATTATATTAAGTATGGATATTCTCAACATACTGCTTACAAGACAAACATAAAACTGGTGAAAGGATAACTTTATCTTTTGTCATAATATTTCTCACAATGAAATTGTGATGTTAATTAAACGAAAACAAATAAATAATATGATGCACGTATGTTTGCGTTTGTTATGTTTATCACCTTTGAGTTGGAGTTTTTGTCAGAACACAGAAGTTAAGGGGTATTTCCTAACATATGTCATCTAGCTGATAAAATAACTAAGGGCATGTCTATAGATAAAAAATAAATAAATAAAACACCGTGAACAAGGATTTCTGTTTCATGGGTAACTGTTAAGAGGAGCATATGCCGACTAGAAAGAAAGAAGTGCCGTTGATCACAAATACGTTAACAGTAAGGACATTGAACATCAAACTTAGATAATGTAATAATGGCGTCCGAGTGATGGTGAACGTGCTCGGGATGGCATGGATGACCCAATGGGTAATTGCGTGGTCAAAATCATACATATAGGGCAACAACTGTCTCCAGTGAAATTAGTTTCAAAATACTCAACAGCCTACCTGTAAAAGTGTCTTGAAATTGAGATTATGGTACTTCAGGGCACAGCGGATTAATCAGCAAATGTATGCTCATCTGATTCTTCCGTCAGTTGAGTTATTAGCAATAAGTACAACGTTTCTTAAATTCCTAACCGGGTGGGAGGGGGGGGGGGAGGAGTCCCCGGAACTGTCAAGTGCCAAGTTGTCATGACCAATGGCTGACTACCGTGGTCTTTGGATAATTCACCTGTCCATAGTATCCATCGATCATCTGATCTCCCATGGCGTCATGATCAGCTCAGCGGGTGTATGATGACGTCACACTCATATTACGTCATAAAGGGTTAGAGGGCCCGTCATCAAAATTTGAAATACTCAGACACGCTGTATGAATTGTATGTTTTTGTAATTCTTTGCTATTTAATCAACATGCTGTTGAATATTTTGAAACTAATTTTACTGGGCGCTGTTACTGCCTTAGGCAACAACAGCGCTCAGTCAAATTAGTTTCAAAATATTCAACAGATTACATGTGTAGTTTTCTCGAAATTGATAGTCATGGTGTTCAGAGATCGATCGATCCCAACACAAACGAGTTGTGGGAGAAGCTTAGATAGAGGTGGGCGGGGCATAGCCAAAACCGGGAAGGTAAATTAAAATGCTCTATTTCTTCTTACTTTGAATTCCCATGACAATATCTAACGTATGCCATAAAGTAAACATCTTTATTATACCCACGCATTTTGAAGAAATTGTCGGGGATATTCGAGGGGGGGGGGGTGAACTTGGCTCCTTATTCACATTCGTCACATTCGCGATCGTGTATAAATTACCAGTGCTACGTCTCGTGGCGCATCAGCGTAATTCTTCTGATAAGGTGCACATCTTCTACTATAGACGTACTATATCTGTGGTAAATTTCATGTGAAAAACATGTATAATAATGTTGTAGAGCGCGAAAAAGTACACAAAATTCGCGAAAATGTTCACCGATTCATAATATCCGGTGCCCTACTGTCAGTGTATGTAATAGGTTCGACCCCAAAATTTCACCCATACCATTAGAAAGGTATTTGAAGCCGCTAATTAAATCTTGAATTCAAAAATTTTCTACCATGATGTCATTTCGAAGTGCACAATTTCGTACCGAAAATTGGCTTAGATTGTGGCCGATTCATGATATTCTGTCCCCTACAGTCTGTAATAGGTCCGGCCACAAAATTTCACTGATTCCATTAGATAGGTATTTGAAGACACTAATTAAATATTTAGTTGAAAAATTTTCTACCATGATGTAATTTCGTAGTGCACAATTTCGTACCGAAAATTGGCTTAGACTTTGGCCGATTCACGATATTCTGTCCCCTACAGTCTGTAATAGTTTGGGGCACAGAATTTTACCCCCATAGACATATAGGCTTGTCAATACGTTAGTAATGTTCGTAATTTAAAAAAGATCTACCCTGAAGTAATTTCGTAGTTTGCAATTTAGTATCAACAGTTGTACCGAAAATTGCTTAGATTTTGGCCGATTCACGATAATCTGTCCCCTACAGTCTGTAATAGGTTCGGCCCCAAAATTTCACTCATATGGTGCGATAGGTATGTGAATACTCTAATAAGGCATGGAGTTTACAAAATTTCTACCATGAAGTAATTTCGTGGTGTACAATTTCGTACCGAAAATTGGCTTAGATTTTGGCCGATTCAAAATATTCGGGCTCCCCCCCCCCACCCCCTCCCCTACTGTCTGTAATAGGTTCGGCCAAAGAATTTTACCCACATAGACATATAGGCTTTTCAATACGCTTGTAATATTCGTAACTAAAAAAATCTACCATGAAGTAATTTCGTAGTTCGCAATTTAGTATCGATAGTTGTACCGAAAATTGGCTTAGATTTTGGCTGATTCAAGATATTTGATCCGCTACAGTCTGTAATAGGTTCGGCCCCAAAATTTCACACATATGGTTCGATATGTATGTAAATACCCTAATAAGGCATGGAGTTTACAAAATTTCTACCATGAAGTAATTTCGTGGTGCACAATTTCGTACCGCAAATTGGCTTAGAGTTTGGCCCAAATCAAGAAATTCGGTCCCCTACAGTTTGTAATAGGTTCGGCCCCAGAATTTTACCCACATAGACATATAGGCTTTTCAATACGCTTGTAATATTCGTAACTAAAAAAGTCTACCATGAAGTAATTTCGTAGTTCGCAATTTAGCATCGACAGTTGTGAAATGCAAAAAATGGACGATATTCGGAACCAGAATCTCGGTACTCGGTTTGACAACGGGTTTTCGAAGATATGGCGATATAGAACTCTGTATGTACTAAGGCTGTGCGAAATAAGGCACGATTTTGCCAGCAAATAATTTCATAGTATGTTAGTTACTTATTCGACATATGGTCCCATTGTAAGATATATGATTCATATTCGTCACATTCGTCACATTCGGATAGTGGTCAATATGTCTTGGCATATCGCCGCTAATCTGTTCGGCCCCAAAATTTCACCCATATTGTTAGATAGATATATGAATAGCCTAATAAAGCCTGGAGTTTAAAAGATTTCTACCATGAGGTAATATCGTGGTGCACAATTTTGTACAAAAAATTGGCTTAAATTTTGGCCGATTCAAGATATTCGGTCCCCTACAGTCTGTAATAGGTTTGACCCCAAAATTTCACCCATATGGCTAGATAGGTATTTGAAGACGCTACTTAAATATTGAGTTTAAAAATCGGTTACCGAGCCAGTCATTCCAGTGGTGAATTAAAAAGAATAGTCTTCTCTTGGCCTGCATATAGACAGACATCAAGACTACTGCAGAGGCGGTGCTTTCTTCGAAAACACGACCTGGCACGTATGTGTAGCTTGCGGGGTAGTGTCAGACCGCTCCGGTGTCTGAGGTCGACTCACCGTATTGCATGTGCACGACGAGTGATGACGTTGGCTAGCTACCGGTCTAGGGGTTACGGATCCCATGCGACACTGACCTACGGGTAACAAAGACCGGCTCCTAAGGCCAGTGGAACTCAATTGTTCCGGTGGGGCCGTGCGACCATCGTCGCGAAGAATAAACACAACAGTATCATCCCAAGAATTGGTGTCACTGGTTTGCCTGTCCATAGCAATTTTGCGATCTATGGACTTACAAGATTTGATGGTGACCTAAAGTAATTAAACTAATTAATACATAAACCTATACAAACAGAACGAGTTTGCTAGATAAGCAATGAGCATACGAAAATACGAGACATAGAGATAGCCGGATGAACTTTTAAACGTGGGCCTCCCGGAGATACCACACAGACTCGCAGGTCCGCAGTGGTGTCCCCGCAAAGGAGGCTCCCGCACACGAGATCACTAATTAACTTAATATAAGCTATTATACTTCTAAGCTGAAAAGGAAAGAAAATTATCTCTTATAGTGGCGAGAGGCTATGTGCCTCACGCGGGCATTACTCCTAGTGCTGTATTCTTGGGTGAGGAGTAGTAGCCTCGTGTGGGCCACCATCACTTGATCCTTGCGAGAGGCAAGTGCCTCCCGTGGGCCTCCGTCATGGGAAATGCTTCCAATGCCTAAAGCGAGAGAAGAGCATTGGCCCAAAGGGCCACTCTATATACAACCAAAATGCTATAAAGAAAAGACCATACCTAGTGAAATTATGGCTATAATGTTGCATGCTGTTTTACGTGAAGACGGGACGAGCGATTCCCGAGGGATTCCCACATCACTGTCTTATGTAGGTTCCAAAGATGCTGAATTAGTAGGTGCCACACTTATTTATGCGGGCCTTCTTCTATGTCCAACCTAACATTTAGTTGTTAAAGACACGAATTAGTTTAGGCCGCAAATGGCTGGTGCCCTACCTAGTGTTTTGGATACGGCTTTCGTTGAGAGTGGATGTCCTGAGACATCCACACTCGAGACAGCATGCGTACATGTTACTTTGCAAGACCCCCGAGCTCGGTAAGAATACGGGCATCTTGCTCCGTAACCACATAAAACATCACAGGACAATGGCTACTTTTCACATTTTTGGCAACTGACTTATCGTTATGGTGGGGGTAAGAGAGGCGAATACCCACCGTGAATGTCCTTCCCGTAAGGACGTGGCAGATACTAACATCTTGCCCAGACATTCCTACAGAATTCGGTGGGGATGCGCATCTTGCCCGTCACCAGGTCCTATGGAGCTAACCGTTTAACCTGAAGTTAGGTTTAAATGCAAGTTGCCCAGTTATGCACTGCGGTGTGGGGGAAACTTCCTAGAATGATGAAATAAAATATGTTTTCGCAGTGCTTCCTAGATTGGCAAAGGTAACTAACTACTAAGTATCCGAAGATACTCGGGAGGTGTATGTGACACCACACCCTGGCCATCACCGCTCGGAAACCCCAATAGTTTCTCAGAGTCGGATCAGCCCATGGTGCGGATATGGACATCCAAACAATTAAGAAACCATAAGGCTTAGTGGAACATGAAGAGAGACAATAACTTTTAAACAAGAGGCCCTATAGGTAAGTTGGCCAATTTTACACAACCTTGCCGGGGTGCGGGGCTAGATTACCGCAACCACTGGAAAAGAGGCGTATACTATGTGTCTCCTAATGAAGAAATTGTCTCTAATCACATTAAACCTATCCTATCGAGCTGAATAGTTAGGTTTAGTCGGTAGCATGCCGGGCTAAACAGAGTTAATAGCACGGACAGCGACCTCAGTGAAAAATTGTTGGTGGCGGGAGAAAGTGATGCATATATAAATGTGGCTGTATAGTGTTTCCTACGTGCACTGCAGTCCTAGGTCTTCTATAAATAAACAAAACATATGAACGGATGGCGACTTGCCATATATAAAACTAACCAGTGCAAATAATACAATAATATAATTAACATACTACATGTAGTACAGGTTGGAAGACCTACTACGGTGCGGTTAGTGAAAAACACCTTATAGTAAAATAAGAATAACTATAAACATATAAAGAAATTATAACTAGCGGGCCTAAGACCGGTACAGTTCCTTTTAGTCATCGGGACCGTTTACCAAGATGAATAAATATCATTAAAGTTATAATTAACGGAATAATTAAAGATGTTACGTGAGGCTGGAAAGTTCCCGCATGTCGGTTCCCACATGTCGGTTCCCGCAAACAGGATACGAAGTCCAGTATGGAAGCGGATCGAACTCAAGATGGTAATCACAATATAAGAATATCCAGCGAACAGACAGTAAGCTTTACAGTAACATTACGGCTAGGAAGAAAGTTCCCGTACACCGATGATACGGATGAAAGTTATCAACAACCTGTTTACAGCGGGGGTTGTCGGATACGGATGAAGATGAATAACTAAGCTTAATGGTGCGGGGTACGTCAGCTAGCTCTGAGGACATACAGGGCAAAGTTTACTTGCTGCAGTCAAAAAGTCCTACAAACCTACACGATATCAGTGCGGAGGAAGTTGAATAACCACTTTTTAGCATGGCCGGCAATTCCGCCGAGTCATCCACCAAAGAACATCGCTGTCTCTACATCTGTAGAATCACATAATCAGGCCAGCAAAGTCTCACCGCAAGAAAGTGCTCCGACTCAGTTCTTGATTTAATCGTGAACAGATTATCAAAAGTTTCCAAAATTACCCCCGAACAAATGTTCGAGAGTTTACAAAATTCTGTGTGTGCGGTGGGTTGGTGATCTGCCGCAGTACCACTGGAGAGAAACCAACCGAGACAGAAGTAATTTGTTTAATAGCTGTCAAGGCAGAGCGTAACAGCTTGCAGGTCTAACCTATTCGGCCCCTGGCCGAGGATGCTCTCCGGATTCCATCTCCTTTTATACTCTAGGTGACGTCACAGGTGCAGGCCTCAACTAATCACCGCCGAGCAATAGCCAATCAGCGCGTGGCTAATAATGACGCTATCGAACGTTCTAGACCATTCTAGAACTTTTACGCGCACGTGGTTATGACGTCACGGCAATATTTTGAAGATAATCAAAAAGGGGGTTTCCGAGGATAACCCAGCTATTTCTCAACCGATTTGGACATGGTTTACAGTTTTGAAAAGCCCGTCGAATTCTGGTCTTGGTCGATACCAGATTCGGCGGAAACAAACAATTATTAAGGATTATGATGTACCTACTCTGTACACTAAAAGTGCCATCCTATCTTGGCCGTAATATACGCGCTCTGTCAATGCAGTCTGTAAGCTGCGCGCTACGCGTTCTAACGAACGTAGTCGTTTTTACGTCGAAATCACGCTCATAGGCTCATATACGCTTATAGCTCTACCCTGAGGGGGGGCGGGGGCGGGGGGGGGGGGGCGGGGGCGTGTTCATGGAACGAATCCAGGACGGGCGCGGCACATACCCAGCTTAGCGGGTATGGCCGGTACCCGACCAGTCGATCCGAACTACACCACCCCCTCCTAGTTTGACATCCGTGGCAAACGACCACGCATCGCGGATCGATTGCCTGGATTGTTTGGTATTTCTTTCTGGTCCATTTGGAATTAGCCTGTTCCATTTGCGTTTTGTATTTTTGGCGGTGATGGCCTTCCATACACGGACACCCGCTAGGCGGAGATTATAGACTTCCCGGGTAGGCGCGTGTCCGGAGAAGATGAGTGATGCAATAGACGCGTATTATGAGAGACAGAGCACATAGAGGTGCCAAGGACGAGAAGAGAGGCATACTTTTAGTTTTTGATTTTTTGACCTGGAATTATTTTTCCAGGCCTTTTCTTTTTTTTTCATTTTAATATTTTGGTGTGTGCTTTAATCCTTATTTAGTTTATGATCTGCTAAACAATAGCTCGCATGGGTGTTCTCTTTGGGTGCGGGTAATCATTATCTCCGGGTAATCATTATCTCCGCAGAGAACACCCAAGCTCCAACGTACCACAATTTAAGTTAATAATACAAGTACACATATTGATGCAAGGTATCAATGGTAAATAGCGTGCCCGGAGGTTATTATAATTCTGAGAATAAACTCAACTGTTTCATGAACAAATGAAGTTATATAAAGGCATACAAGCCACTCATGATAAAAAATATATAGGCGGACAATACCACAACAGAAGGAGTATTTCTTGCAAAAAGATATGGGCAGTATTAGCTATGGGCTAGGCAAAGCAGCTTATATTTTTGGTCAGTCCAACAATTTTTCCATCCATCCTTTTTCTCCAGGCCAAACTCCTTAACAGAGAGAGGAACAGACAACATTAAGAGCAGCCAGTGATGAGAAAATTGCACTACTGCATCAACAGAGCATAACAGATCGAATTTGGGTCATTGGGTATCAACAACGTGTAAAGATAAAGAAATCAACAGAACTGGCAACACAATCAGTAGAAAATCGGCGCAAGAAGCAGTACAGACCCTGACACCCATTCAAACATATTAAAGAAGACTGTAAAGAATATTTTAAACCTAAATCTTGATACCTTCTTAAACAAACATGAGGAGCTTATTACCCGGACATATATTGGTGAAATATACACCGCAATGCTAGTGAAATGCACAAAGCAAGTATATTTTTGATGCAATACAGGACCCTGATCTGTACCAACAGATAACCTTTTCAACTAAGTTAAATGGCCAGGATAGACCCAATACCGTGAACCTAGTTTTCTCCAACGAAAATGATATAGTAGAAAACATTCTGACTGAAGACCCAGTGGGAAACAGCCACGACATCGTGATCTGTTTCATTTAGCTATCATATCTATGTCACCTATTAAACGATATCTTTACTGGAAACAGTGACAATCTATTAAATCAAATATTTTTGCTCGACAAAAAGGCCAAAATCGGCCTCAACCGTTGTAATGATAACGATCTTGTTGACCATTATGTACAAATGTTAGGGTATTAGGCTGATAAGTCAGGTTCTACCAGTACACTGGCTAATAATATGGGATATATAGAAATATTTTCACATTACTATAATAAATATTTGGTGGTAGAATTATTACAATATTTCGCACAGCACGAGAACATAGTGAGTTCTATATGGCCTTATGCTAGAAAACTGGCTACAAGGCATGTAGAGATATTCTGCTACCGAATATAGTACATTATTGGAATTTGACAATGGTGTGCCACTACTAAATTGCATATGACGAAATTACTGTATAGTAAACATTTTTTAAACCTTTGATACTTTATTAGCGTATTCATATACGTATCTAACCATATGGGTGAACTTCTGGGGTCGAACCTATTGCAAACAGTGTGGTACAGAAAATCGTTGATCTGACAGAATTTGCGCCAATTTTCGGTATGGAATTGTGTACTATGAAATTACGTTCCTGTAGAATGTTTTTAAATTCGGAATACAACTAGCATATTTCCTATAAGTATTTGTGGGTGAAATTCTGGGGGTGAACGTATTGCAATGAAAACCATGCATTAGCCTAAGTTTGAGCTTATTTACGTTAAGAAATTTTCAAATCTCACTACGTTGTAAGCTTATGCCTATACCTATCTAAACATATGGGTGATATGCTGGGCCGAACCCATTATGAGTGATATGTCAGGCCATATCAACACCTATCTGAATGTGGTGAATGTGAACCAACCATATTACAATGGGGCCATATGGCGAATATGTAACTACATATTACCAAATTACTTGATGGTAGAATCGTGCAAAAGCAGTAGTACATATTCAGTTATATACAGCTTTATGTAAAAAAAATTATTACAAACCGAGAACTGAGATTCTAATACTGAATATAGTAAATTGTTGGCATTTGACAACTGTCCGTGGCTACTAAATTGAATATTACGAAATTACTACGTGGTAGAAATCTCAAGATTCATTAGCGTATTCATATCCCTATCTAACCATATCTAACCACAAAGCAATGTAGCAGTTCTCAGTATAATATCTTGAAAGACTGCGAAAAAAGCACGGAAAAATAATATATTTTGTATTTCATAAGTCAAAAGGGGGCATAACTCCATGAAAAATTGACGAAAATGTCTGAAACTCGAACTTGCTATGTAATCCCTTATACTAAAGCAAGGGAACTGAGTTTTCCTTAAATATCTTGGAGGAGTACGGGAAAAAAGTGCGGAAAGCTGATATTTTTCATATTTTCTAAGTTAAAAGGGGGCATAACTCCATCAAAATTTACGCAAAAGCCTGAAACTCGAACTTGGTCTGTAACTTCTCATAAAAAAGCTATGTAGCAATTTTCAGTATAATATCTTGAAAGACTGCGAAAAACGGTGCGGAAAACTATTTTTTTCGTATTTCATGTCGAAAGGGGGGCATAACTCCATGAAAAATTGACGAAAATGTCTGAAACTCGAACTTGCTCTGTAACTCCTTATACTAAAGCGATGTACCGATTTTCGCTTAAATATCTTGAAGGAGTGCTAAAAAAGTGTGGAAAGCTGATATTTTTCGTATTTCTTAAGACGACAGGGGGCATAACTCCATCAAAGATTTATGCATACGCCTGAAACTCCAATTGGTCTGTAACTTCTCATAGCATAGCAATGTAGCAGTTCTCACTATAATAGCTTGAAAGACTGCGGAAAAAAGTGTGGAAAACTAATATTTTTCGTAAGACGAAAGGGGGATAACTCCATGAAAAATTTACGAAAATGTCTGAAACTCGAACTTGCTCTGTAGCTCCTTATACTAAAGCGATGCACTGATTTTCGCTTAAATATCTTGAAGTGCAAAAAAAGTGCGGAAAGCTGATATTTTTTGTATTTCTTAACTCGAAAGGGGGGCATAACACCATGAAAGACTGACGTATAAGCCTGAAACTCAAACTTGGTCTGTAGCTTCTCATAACAAAGCAATAAACTAATTCTTAGTTGAATACCTTGAAGGACTGCGAAAAAAAGTGCGGGAAACCAACTGCGACAGATGGACAGATGAACAGACAGATGAACAGATGGACAGACAGACGGACAGACGGAGTGCAAACCTATAGTCCCCCAGGTTTTACCGGTAGGGGACTAGTAACCACGAAGGGGTCCCGGCGCTGCCCACCACGCGTCACCTATTTATTCAACGCTGTACACACAAACACGCTGTCCGACATTGTTTGACATCGTGACCTATACCCATCAATCGTGCCAGAAGAACAATAGCGTACACCTGTACGGGCAATAGCAGCCAGCCGCTCATTTAGAGAAATAACGTGCACATGCGCATATAGAACAATAGCGTGCAGTGGCCACCCACTCATTTACAACGATAGCATTGACCTCGTGACCTATACCCATCAATCATTTTTGACTGGAGGCTGGCCGGTATTGTTCTCCTCATCAATCATTTTTGACAGGAGAACAATAGTGGCTAGCGGGTCAATAGACTACTGACCATATATCGAGTGGCCAAAGGGGCGTGTTTTGGTGGGCGTGTTTGTATCAGCACGCCAACTAGATCACGCCCCTTTTTGGATACTCCATATATGCTCAATTAGGCGTGTGGTTGTGTGTGACGTCGCATTGTAATACTAATATGTGAAGTCATATCTATATGGTCTTGAATCCCATTGGTGTACCCTGTCAGCCAATAGATGGATTTCTATCTATGACATAGCTAAGCTCAGTCAACATTTTAGGCATGTTCAAATCGACATGAACGTTTGAAGCCCGAACTCCCAAAATCTAATTTTCAAGGTAACTATATAAGTAAGCTGTTGAATATTTTAAAAGTAATTGGACTCGGTCTGTCGCTGCTTATGGGAGCAACTGCTTCCAGTGAAATAAGTTTTAATAATAATAATAATTGCTTCCAAATTATTGTTAAGTCCTATCTATATATAATATCTGACATTTTCGGACCGTATTTTGAAAAAGATGCATATGTCCTTAAAGTGCCCCACCAGTAAACTGATAAGCCCTTCAGGACTAAGTCTAACAACTTGGGTGATTAGAAAGTTATATTGTATCTGAGTTAGAGTTGAATTCACATTTCGTATTGCAAGTAACGAAAGAAAATGAATTACAAATCTCTTTCTTACTCTGTATGACTTGTGTCATGGTATTTAACCTGCTAAATCTTATAAATCAGATATGGCAAATTCTGTTGTTTTTTTATTTAAACATATTTTATTGTAACAATTGGACAATGGGATCGGGCACAAGTTCTTGCAACTTAGATTTGCCCTCTCCCTACAGAATTATTATAAGCAGCCAATGATTGAGAACACTAAACCGAGGTGAGAGAGAAACAATAAATTAAGAGGTGAGAGAGAGAGAGAGAGAGAGAGAGAGAGAGAGAGAGAGAGAGAGAGAGAGAGAGAGAGAGAGATGTAGGGGAGAAAAACGATGTAAACAGATTTAAAAAGAATAGGAAAGAAAAGAACAGCTCCTTCAAACACTGTCATTGCCGGATAGCAGTTAGCCATTAATATAATAGATTAAACAATACGAATAATTGAATTAACAGACCATATTCATGGTTATTCCAGACCGTCGTCATTTACCCCCGTTTACCGACCCCAACCCTTCCTCTCAACTCCCACCATGCTTTCACCAGGTCTTCTCTTCTCGTTTCTTACACGAAAAACGAAACAGAAACGAGAAATGAGACCCAGTCACCTCCAACCCCGCCCACCCCACACATTCAAAATGGCTCCACTCCTGTGTATTTAGGTAAATCTGAACTTTTAACCTCCTCATAACCTGGAACGAAAAGTTTGAGGAGATTAACTGTTTAGCGAGCCTTTATTGCATCCCCATCATCCCCTCTCCTGTCGTTATCGTCGTCGTCGTCGTCATCGTCGTCTGCGGCATCGCATTATCGTGGATGGCCCGAAAAGCAATAGGAGAGTAATACATTAATTGTGAGTACGGGAAGAACTGTATACACAGTAACGACAGCGGAAATAAAGCATTACAGTATATAGCACATCTATGCAGTCATTTCTATCATAAACATTTAACAGTAACGACAGCGAAAGCAAAAATGTAAAGTATATAGTATATCTATACAGTCATTTGTATCCTAACCATGTAACCATGACAATAAAAATACGGACTATTCCTACATCATATCAAACGTTGGGAACATATATGAGGTTAAAATCTGCCAGTAGCTTGAATATAATTTTGAACTTATTTGAAGATGTATTCATTTCCCTGGATGGATAGAGATGTATTTCCTTTGCATAGCAAGTAACTCGTCAAAGGAATATACAGATGTAGTTGTTGTAGTAAGTGTTGTCTTTGTATAGTGTAGTAAGGACATTTTAAAAGAAATTGATTTGCATCATCTACTCCTGTCTTACAAAAGCAGTTAGGTGTGGGAAATAATCCTATTCTATATAAGTCACAATTTAAGTTGGAGCAGTTGTTACGTAGTCTGGTATGAAGGATAGAAAGTTTTCGAATTCCGTAGTTATAGAAACTCGGAGGGATATAGTTTCTAAATTCTGTTGAATATTTTGAAACGAATTTGACTGGGTTATTGCTCCCAATGTTTTGTGTTAAATTATATTCAAAATATCTAATGGTGTTCCTGTATATATGTCCTAAAATTGAGATCATGACATTTTAAGCATTAAATGGTACAGAAATAGATATACGAACGTAGAGGCTTATCACATGCAGACACATTTCTGCTACACTGCACGTCCTTTCCATCAAGTATTTTAGACGTTCATTAAAGTAAGGCATTGATGAGTTATCTTCCTTATCCTAGCATTAAAACAATCGTAAGTGGCAGATGATATGACATACGACACCCTTCGCCCAACCCTACCCCTCCCCCACCCACCCCACCCCACCCCAGCCCGTAAAGACAGACATCTTAGTGGGATGATAATACAACCGGTTTGGATAGACAAATAGATGCACGCGCAGATGAAAGGCGATACTCCATAGCCGCGGAAGTTTCTGGATGGCCATGCAGTGTTGACCAGCGCCAGTGACTACAGCACATCGAGCTCCTTTCTCCTAATACCGCCTTGTGATTCGTCAAACCATGCTTTTCTCCTTCTCCCGAAGATTTTATTCTGTCATCATTAGGCTACCTACAACATCTCTCCTCCTCCTCCTCCTCCTCCTCCTCCTCCTCCTCTTCCTCCTCCTCCTCCTCCTGCTCCTCCTCCTCCTCTTTCGCCTCCTCTTCCGCCTCCTCTTCCGCCTCCTCCTCCTCCTTCTTCTTCTTCCTCTTCTTCTTCTTCTTCTTCTTCTTATCATTATTATTATTATTATTATTATTATTATTATTATTATTATTATTATTATTATTATTATTATTATTATTATTATTATTATTATTATTATTATTATTATTATTATTAATGTTATTGTTGTTATTACTGTTGTGACAGTTGGCAATATTATTATTCGCCTCTTGTTTTATTTAATGTAATATATTTGTATGTAAGTGGGAGACACGCTCATAAGACATGTCTTATTGTGCTCCCACATGGACTAAAAAATAAACCTTGTTTAAATCAAAGGCGATAATGATTATGAATAAAACAAGCCTTTCCATGAAAATTTGTCAAGATATTTCAAGCAGAAGTTATCGAAGGAAACGACCAAATTTACATGAATGGACAGACATGCGGTCAGAAAGTCTGATGCATGGGCGTAATGACTGACCCAGAAAATAACGTTCATTCCTCTACTACCATAGCCAACATTCCCATGAAGTTTCGTTATAATACTCTACTCTATGACAGACACTGGTCTCCATGGCACGAATGGACTTTCTCCAAGAATCTGCTATATACATCATGTACATCTTACCACGACTGCTATATGGTCTTGAAGTATTCACTCCCTCCAGCAAGCACATCGCCGATTTGGAGGCATTTCAGATTTCAATGTTGAGAAAGATTCTATCCCTGCAGGTTTGTACAGCAAAGTGTATTGTATACCTACTGATTGGAGCCAGAACAATGGCTGCTGAAATACATATCCGGCAGATCACGTTACTATCAAACATAATCAGAAGCGAAACCCCAACACTGAACAGAATAATGGAACGGAAAGCACAAATAAGGCCTGTTAATCCTCATAGTTGGTTCATATATATCCAAGGTATCCTGCAGCGGTACAGGCTTCCACAACCTATGCACCTAAAAGTCACATCCTCAGCAAAAAACAAGTGGAAAGAAACGGTCAAGACAGCAGTAGATATGTACTGGACACACAAACTAACTGAACAATGCCGTACGAAAACAACGCTAACATACTGTCACCATAACCACTGTTCATTAAGATGTTAAGGATGTCCGGCGACATAGTATTAAAGTCAGACTACTAATAGGAACGTGTCTGGTTCAGGCTAATCTCGCCAGATTTCAGCTAAATCAAGTAGATCCAACATGTCAATTAGAGACTGAAGATTACTATCATATGCCACTAAAGTGCAACACCCTTTTTAATCACAGAGTCAAATATTTCCTGGAGCTCAAGTCATTTATTACACAGTGCCTACCTGGAGATCCTTAAGCAGTGATTCCAAATTACTTACACAGCTCATTATCGACTGTACAGCCCTAACAGAATATGGTTTGATACCAGACGACATAAACATCTGCCAAAACATAGAAACCATAAGTCGAAAACTCTGCTACAGTATTCATTGTGGTAGAACTTACATACTCAACAGCATAGAACGTAGGAATCAGTCATCATAGCAAAACAGAAACCATATTTATTGAATCCCATAACTGATGTTCAGCAACCAACCGTGTACAGTTAATTTACTTCCCATGAATTTTCATGAACTTTTCCTGGTGATGTGATATTTGCATGTGTAATAGTGAGACATGAAAATTTAAGTGTATTTACCACTTCTACGTGGGTGCTCCAATCTAGTGGAGGAATATACGGAAACAGAACAGAACACCGAGCAAAAGTAAAGTTATCCAACGAAAAACAAAATGTGCACGGACGGATGGACAGATGGTCAGAAAGACAGATGGACCGACATATGGGTAGCGGCTGGATGGACTGATTAACCCACAAAATAATGCGCATTTCCCTACTACCATAGTCAACCTCACATGAAGTCTCCTCACGATCCTCCAAGCAAAACTAGTTATCCAACGAAAGCCTTATTATATTAATATTGCCGAACGCACGCACCTAAAAAGGTAAGCGCCCCCCTCCCCCTAAATATGGCCTAAGATATATATGTGATTGTGATAGAACTTCTCACAGATAATCCGTCGCATTATAGCAACAATGTATGAACACTATTTTTCCATAACTGGTGTTACGCATAAATGAGCAGGAATCAATTGAAAATTTGACCCATTTAAAAAATAACAAGATTGTATTCCCAAACAATGGAAATCCATAGCAATCAATCAAATCGCACCGAAATTTCATTGAAGATCAGAAAATTCATAGCCCAGATAGCGCACTCACATAAATTAATATCACATATATCACGATGCAAAGTTCTGAATCACAGGATCACAGGACGACATCGATTAACAATCACATATACCCACGATGCAAAGTTCTAAATCACAGGATCACAGGACGACATCGATTAACTATCACAGAGTAGAGATTTCATTGAAAAAATAAACAAATCACAACCAATTAGCGTCGTCGCTCAATCACGGAATTAATACCACGTGTAACCTCCTCGTCGCTGGATTACTTGACGGCATCCATCTCGCATGGTGTTGATAGGACGTACACTCCTGTGTTGCGGAATGTTCTCCCACTCTTCCAGTAACGCACGGGGCAGATCTGCAAGTACAGCATCGTCTCTGATTCCGAGGTATACGGCCCGCTTCAGTTGATCCCGTAGATGTTCAATGTGGTTGAGGCCCGGAGAATTTGCCGGCCACACCATCCGCTGAATACCGTGGCTGTTTAGGAACTCGTTAGCAACTCTCGCTCTGTGCAGTCGAGCATTGGCATCCATGAAAATGAATCCAGCAATAGGTAGCAGGTTTGGCTCCAGTAGCTCCATGACATAGCGATCGCCAGTGAGATTGCCATTGATGGGGACGAGGGCCGTCTTCACTAGCGTACTCACACCTGCCCCTACCATCACGCTGCCACCTTCAAATGCGGTAACTGGTTGAACGGAACATTGCGGATGTTGTTCGCCACGTCGACGCCAAACATGTTTCCTACCATCTGTGTGACGGAGACAAACCCGGGTCTCATCTGTAAACAGTACACGTGCCCACTGATGCCGTGTCCAGCGTACGCGTTCCCTGGCCTATTCCAACCGCGCGCTCCTATGGTAGACTAAGAGAACCGCCTTTTTTACCAGATGGCGAGCACGCAGTCCAGCGGCATGAACACGATTCCTGACAGTCTGGCCACTGACCCTCCTGGCCCCGGCTCCAGCAGCTGCAGGCAGCTGATCCCGGATCTCTGTTGCTGTGATCAAGAACAGCTGGTTAATTAACGTATTAGGATAAACAAGTGTTACTAAGAAACTGCTTGCTTGATCGAGTGCAAACTTTGCAGAATCTCACCTGTGCTTGTTCTGTTTCGTAGTGTCAAATGTCCAATGAAGCGATCTTGTCGTGGCGTTGCCACTTTTGGTCTGCCAGATTTTGGCATATCTCTCTTCAGCAGTCTGCTGGAACTTGAGTCGCAACTTTCTTATCGCCTTAATCCTACGCCTACCTGTTTTACCGGGGCATTACATTCCAAAAGCCCAACTGCTATTGCCCTGTTCTGTATTATTAAGCAAGACATATTCACTTTAAAACACAGAATACAAGTTGTAAATGCATCGGTAGTAGCCTTTACACTGTGCCAGAATGATGCCGATATTCTTCTGGCAAGAAACGTGCAATTTTTTTAATTGGTCTGTTTTGCATTTGACGCCTGCTCCCTCACGCACAACGGGACTTGTGAGGTAATGGATTTCACCCATTGTCCCTGTCGTCAGTCCTTTCACCTGAGCCAAATATCTTTGCAATAATCTGCATATCTTAATGTTAAGCCATATTAAGGGAGGGTGGGGAGGGAGGGAGGGAGGGAGGGAGGGAGAGAGAGAGAGAGAGAGAGAGAGAGAGAGAGAGAGAGAGAGAGAGAGAGAGAGAGAGAGAGATGGAGGGAGAGATGGAGGGAGAGAGAGGGGGGGAGAGAGAGATGGAGGGAGAGAGAGGGGGTAGGGAGAGAGAGGGCGGGCGGGCGGCTGGGTGGTCGGGCGGGCAGGTGGGCGGGCTGGTGGGAGGGAGGGCGGGCGGGAGGGAGGGAAAGAGAGAGAGAGAGAGATAGGGAGAGAGAGAGAGATGGAGAGAGAAAGAGAAGGGAGGGAGGAAGAGGGAGGGAGAGGGATGGATGGAGGGAGAACAGAGAGAGAGAGAGGGGAGGGTGGGAGGGAGGAAGAGAGAGAGCGGAGCGGAGGGGCGGGGGAGAGGAGGGGGGGGGGGGGGGGGGAGACGGATAGAGAGGGAGGGAGGACGCTCCGCTGGAAAGTTATCTTTCCGCCGGCTCTAGAAGTCGGTCTTTGTACTTTCCGGAGAGTCGCGATAAGGGATCCGTAACCCCGAGAACCCTAGCTAACCAGCCCTCCCGCGCATCTTGTACATGCGGTGCAAGGGACTGGAGCAGCAGGACGGACCAGCACGCAGCCCCGCAAGCCACAATATCATGGCGCTTAGTAAAGAATGCAATGAAAATCATGAGTCGGCAGAAGATTGTAGCCAAACTGCTGAAACTAGGGCCAAAACACCTGGTCTTGTTCGACAGCTGAAGCGAGTTGAGACAGCCATTTTGCTGGATGTGTGGCAGACTCTTTTTGAACAGATTCCGCAAAACGAATCTGCAACTGCAAAAGGCTGGTATGTTCCTTGGCCTAGCTGCACAGTTACTTGAGTATCTTTGGAGATTAGTCGAAGACTGTCATCCGTGTTTTGATGAATTTGAGCAGAAAGGTGTTGAAAGGTGTTGTCACAGTGACAGCAAGGATGATAAGCAGCAACACGTTTAAAAGAGGAAAGAGCACGATGATGAGCTAGGCATGACAGATAATCTTCAAATAAGGCCTAGAGATAAGCTTAGAGTGAGTGTCAACCTTTCCATCATAACAAATGTTAATTGTGCTGCATTGAATCAACGTCGTCAAGTATATGTAGTCATTCAAGGAAACTTTGTATTTCTATCAAACATACCCAGTTTACCAACAGATGAACTCATAGAAGCGGCAGCAGCCTTGCCAAATGCCATCCACATGCCATGGATAAGAGCATGGTGTCAGAAGTTGTGTAGTTCGCACCTAAGTTTAACTCAATTCTCGCAGCATCCGCAAATCAATAATCAAATGCACATGCTGAATCCAACTCAGTCAAGGAGAGTACTGAACTTAAGATGTTTCTGGTAATTTATGCTAATGGCTGGGTTGAAACGTTTTCAAATGTAATAACAGCTCTGTCTGTGTCTATGCATGTCTGTCAACAAATGTACCGGAGAGCGATCCAACTTAAAATTAAATCTAATCAAATATTGCCCTGGGAGTACGATGGGACAAGACCGAGTGTGAACATGGGACATTCCGGAAAATTGACTTTGATGACCTCATTAAAGAGTTTCCATGCGAAAGGCTCACAAACCGAAATTTTGAAATGTGTAACATTTATCATACTTTGTCAGTATCAATCATGCAAATCATACATATCCTGTTTGTGTATGATTTGTATGATCGATACTGATAATGTATGATTTGTATGATCGATACTGATAATGTATGATTTGTATGATCGTTACTGATAATGTATGATTTGTATGTCGACACTGATAATGTATGATTTGTATGATCGATACTGATAATGTATGATTTGTATGATCGACACTGATAATGTATGATTTGTATGATCGACACTGATAATGTATGATTTGTATGATCGTTACTGATAATGTATGATCTGTATGATCGTTACTGATAATGTATGATTTGTATGGTCGACACTGATAATGTATGATTTGTATGATCGACACTGATAATGTATGATTTGTATGATCGTTACTGATAATGTATGATTTGTATGATCGACACTGATAATGTATGATTGTATGATCGACACTGATAATGTATGATTTGTATGATCGTTACTGATAATGTATGATTTGTATGATCGACACTGATAATGTATGATTTGTATGATCGACACTGATAATGTATGATTTGTATGATCGTTACTGATAATGTATGATCTGTATGATCGTTACTGATAATGTATGATCTGTTTGATCGATACTGATAATGTATGATTTGTATGATCGACACTGATAATGTATGATTTGTATGATCGTTACTGACAATGTATGATTTGTATGATCGACACTGATAATGTATGATTTGTATGATCGATACTGATAATGTATGATTTGTATGATCGATACTGATAATGTATGATTTGTATGATCGATACTGATAATGTATGATTTGTATGATCGATACTGATAATGTATGATTTGTATGATCGTTACTGATAATGTATGATTTGTATGATCGATACTGATAATGTATGATGTTTATGATCGACACTGATAATGTATAATTTGTATGATCGACACTGATAATGTATGATTTGTATGATCGTTACTGATAATGTATGATTTGTATGATCGATACTGATAATGTATGATGTTTATGATCGACACTGATAATGTATAATTTGTATGATCGACACTGATAATGTATGATTTGTATGATCGTTACTGATAATGTATGATTTGTATGATCGTTACTGATAATGTATGATCTGTATGATCGTTACTGATAATGTATGATTTGTATGATCGTTACTGATAATGTATGATTTGTATGATCGTTACTGATAATGTATGATTTGTATGATCGATACTGATAATGTATGATGTTTATGATCGACACTGATAATGTATAAATTTGTATGATCGACACTGATAATGTATGATTTGTATGATCGATACTGATAATGTATGATTTGTATGATCGATACTGATAATGTATGATTTGTATGATCGATACTGATAATGTATGATTTGTATGATCGATACTGATAATGTATGATTTGTATGATCGTTACTGATAATGTATGATTTGTATGATCGATACTGATAATGTATGATTTGTATGATCGACACTGATAATGTGTGATTTGTATGATCGACACTGATAATGTATGATTTGTATGATCGTTACTGATAATGTATGATTTGTATGATCGTTACTGATAATGTATGACTTTTAGTATTGTTCCTGCGCGTGAGCATCGTGATGAGTTGAGTTAATGGTGGTGATGTTGTCCGAGTCACGCATCTCAGATATTGGAAGTTGGGGACAATATATTAAAATATATTAACTCGTGTAGACTCTCAGTTTTCATGAGAACAATGATAAAAAATGGAATGAATTTACAGCCAACCGAATAGCAATATTTACCTCCAGAAATGCAGAAGATGCCTTCTAGGAGAATCTAGATTTAAAAATTTCCGGGAAGCGTCCCCATTTAACTCCCCTGACCCAGCCCCCCCCCCCCCCCCCGCACACTTTAAAGGGAAATTCCAGTGAAAATCGGGAATAAGTCAACTAAAAATATACTATAATCCGAAATAGTTGCCGCAAAAAAATATATAATACACTGTTCCATTGCCGAGTATAATAAAATGAATATGCCCAAAAACGCTCGAAAACGTGACTCCTCGGGCGCATCCATTTTCTCGTAACGAGAGCGAGAAACCGCGAGGTTATGACGTCAACGACACACCAGCAAAATATCGCCAGTGCTTTAGATTTACCTGTTTACTTCGCGTTATGAAGGCCGAATATTAATTAGCCCTTTAATGACCAAATTCTGTCAGGAAAATCAGAATATTTCCTTATTGAATGCCCATTTGCAAGCCAAGCAAAGACAATTTTTGAAAATTGACCACTGGAATGGCTGGTTCAGTTACTGAGACAGTCGTTTTAGTTGTAAATTCTCAAATAGCCTTCTTTTGACCTGCGTCCTCAACTTGACGATTGCAGAGGCCAGTGCTGGCATAAAATGGTTAAATCACATCATGTCCGCATGGCAAGCGTGGGCTTGCAGTAATAGAAACGATCATGGAAAAGGTACGGCAATTCACATTTTCAGATACCGGATCCACAGAAGCATCCGCATGAAAAGGGGCTAACTGAAAGATGGCTTCATAGCATCGGCACTGAGTGGATATATTCCACATTTAAATTTGCAAGACACAAGTTTAGAACATATAGTCTGTATAATTTTAAAATAATGTGTCATGCATTTCAAAACAAAAGGCGCGGTACTTAATTTTAATATAACAGAATCAAACTCGACAATTAACGTCAGTATTTGCTTGCATCAATTGTAAAACGGGATTTGCAAACCAAAATGAAACGATGTCGCTGATTGTCCGGTCGGTCAATTATAGGCAACCGCTTAGCAGCTTACTTTGTAGACGATAGTAGGTGACAGCTAGACATAATTAGTAATTTAGTGCTTTCACACTATTGAAATCCAGCATTAGTAATCATTTACAACGTTTACTCCCAATTTTAAAATAACTATGCGGTGTTGAATATTTTGAATTAAATTTTCCTGGAATTATGTTGCAGTAGCTTCCAAACTAATTAGTTTCACACAATAGGCCTATGCAGCGTAAATTTTAAGCTTTCTGCTTTTCTGTCCTTGAAGGAGTTAACTAATTGATCCCAGATTTTTTAATGTTGGCCCATATTTATTGCCTGTTGAATATTTTGAAACTGGAATTTGACTGGAAGCAGAAGTTGCAATAGCAACAGCTTTCAGAGAAATTACTTTCAACATTTATTCAACTAACATATTTTTCAAGAATGTGTTGCAGCTGGTTGATTGCAAACACGCTCCTGACATAACCCGCCAATGTTTTTAGAAAATAGAAATTGCCCATAAGAAGACAATTTATGACAATTTAGCACTACAATGATTGGGCGCGATCATCGGGACACTAATTGCACTTTAATTTTCTCCAAACACTGGCAAAGCGTCAATTGTTTAGCCAGTACGCTATTTATCCACGAGATGCAAGATTTACCTCCCCTAGTTACACCTATCCTCGATAGGGCGAAGAGAGTAGGCGTGTCGGTGACGTCAGCTGCTTGTCCAAAATGGCGCCTCTATCTACTGGTTACTTTAGCAATTTAAATTAAGGATATCTGTTTTATTTGTTGGCATAAAATTGTGCTCTTGGTCTCAAATTAATGCGGAAAATTAGTACTTTACGTCAGATGCATAAAATCCCCCAGTGGAATATCCCTTTAAGGTGCACAGCGGTCATTTGTTAGTATAAATATATATGCTGTAAATGCTCCGGACATTTCGAGCTAGGCACCGTCAACGTTGTTCGCATATTTGAATCGATTTATATACTTTCTCAACCCTGAATTACCAGAATCTATATTTCAGGGTAACTGTGCAGGAAAGCTGGTGAATATTTTGAATCTAATTTAACTATGGGCTGCTGCAGTCCTGGAAGCGGTATATAAAAATAAACAATAAAAGAGTAGCTTTTCCTGCTGAATGCGCGCGTATAGATTTTTTAAACCTGTCATCAATCGATAACCGAGCCAGTCAATCCTGTGGTAAATTTTCAAAATAGTCTTTTCTTGAAATATTGTTATTTTCTTGACCAAAGTTAGCCATTAAATGGGTAATAAACATGCATAAATGTGTATTGAAAGTTTAGCCAATTTCTTTATTGAAATGATATAAGGGAGACAAATCTTGTGTTATTAAAAACTTTTGTACACATAAATTGCCACGATTACGTCCCGTGCATCTCTGAGTACGAATGTCAACGAATACTGGCCAAACTTCGTAGTAAGCATCACGTCCAAGTGATCGTCTGAATAAAACTGTCCGCTCCTCGTGATGATTAAAAATCATTTTATGTGCAATTTTTACAGAGATCTTCTGTGGTTTAGATCTTCACCACCCAGATGTAGCGCTTGAAAGTATCTGCATCCGCTGCAGAGATGTTGCTGTCAGCTGGGCCATTCCAGATCAGCACAGTTCTTGGTATGAATGAACTCTGATGTTGTTGGATGGTCGTCTGGATTGGCTTGTCCCAGCAGGCACGCAATATTGTTTCAACGTTGAATCAACATTGATACGCTGAAATGGCGTTTGAAACAATGTCGCAACAACGTCGCGTGTCAGCTGGCTAGCTTTTGTTAACGGCTGAGTTTCTGCAGACATATGCCGACTTCAGGGGTTATATCTTTGGACATGCTAAATATTTTTGAAAACAATTTGACTGAAAGTTGTCGGTGGATAAGCCACCAACAATTTTCAGTCAAATTGTTTTCAAAATATTCAGCAAGTCAAGGTTTTTTTACTCATTGAAATTATCGTCTTGTGTCTCGCAGCAACAGAGAGACGGTTAATATCAGCGTTGATGTCAGTTGAATCAGTTAGAGTATGGGTGATATGTGAAAAGCGTTGGATAAGCAACTACTGCATGTAAAGCGCCATACTACAGAATAGTGTGCTCTAAAGCTGCGTTTACCTGGCACTCGGTGTGCGGAATGCGGAACGCGGAACGGAAAGCTGGTATGTGGAAAGCGGGTAAAATATCGCGTGTACCTGCACGTGGTATCATTGCGTTATTTCATTGCATTTTTATTGGTGATATTGCGATATTTCTATCAAATATCTTTCAAAAGCGACAACATATTATTTTACCCTTTGATATCTAGCTTTCCACTGAGACCATTGCAAAATGTTTATGTGCGGATGCGAGAGATGTAGATCCAAAATGGGCGGATACTAACGACTAGATTCAAAATGATACATTGGCCTAATCTAACAACATGTAATTATATTACTGATTTCCTAATTTTTTCGACAAATTAGTTCTTAAAATTTTAGACGATGCATCAGATATACGGACGGCATAAAACAAAACCCCTCTGAAAAACTAGCATCTATCCATGTTTTTACCAAGATGGGCATATATAAGGCAGCGAATGAACAAGCCTACTACAATTACGACTTTCATGTAGCCAATAACCTTTCAGAAAATTAATAAAGATAGGATTCCATTAACGCGTATGCGTACCGGAAGTAGTGATTTTATTCAATCAATTGGACTACTACTACTACTACTACTACTACTACTACTACTACTACTACTACTACTACTACTACTACTACTACTACTACTACTACTACTACTAGCATGAATATGTTCTAAAATAGTCTATCAGTCTTTCAGTGAGTTTCGCATCAAGCATACTTACTATGAATTTAATTTATAAATTGGAACACATGTACAGAATAATAGTGTCGATTGGGGAAATCCCATGAATGACGTAATGAAAATGTCATTTTCAAGGAATCCCACATCTGAATGCTGTCCGTATCCGAATAAAATCGCTACATGTTGCGATCGGATTCGGATACGGATAGGGTTCGCATACGCATACGGACATATGGAATCATACTATCTATTTGTAATGGGAGCGAAAAAAAGAATTCGGATACGCATACGCATACGCGTAATGGAATCCTAGCTTAAAGCATCAATCAATCTAATTCTTCCACATCACTTTACTTCAATCCGTATTTCTTCCCGTCGACTGAATACCGTCCCTTTTGAAGGTTTTCAACTTTGACTTACGAGACATTTAAATTTTGAGAGCCTGAAAGTTCCTCCTTACCTCTCAACTTCGTGCCTATAAAAGACAGTTGAGTGTTCCTATCTGCTATCATTCCTATCCTTCAAATAGCTGACGTCATAACCAAAATATGCCACTTGTTTGCCGACGTCACAATCAAAATGAAGAAGACCCGTCGCGATAATCGAAAAGTCTGTCACTAAGTTTTTGATGAATTAAAATCTAATAAACATTCTGTTGAATATTTTGTTGAAACTTAACCTTACTGGGAGAAACAGCAACCCCTCTACACCCCCCCCCCCCCCGCCCACCTACCCCACCCCTACCCCACCCCACCCACTTCACTAGAATTGGTGGATCTCAGCTATAATTGGGAGGATTTTAGCGAGAATTGGGCGGATCTTAGCTAGAATTGGGCGGGAACTGATCGTTCTGTCTTTTTGTAATCTCATCTTTCCAGTATTGCTGTATAGCTCTTCTAATCATGGACTTCCACTTTGCTTTCTGAATTGGATCATCTAAGTACACATCAGGATCTTCTAATCCGTATTTATGAGTCATTTGTTTTAGCTTCATGAACCAACTGTGACTGTCAATAGATTTAACTAAAAGCTGCCGCCTTGCTATTTTCTTTTTCTGTTGAAGATTCTGGTAAGCTGCAGATGGAATTAAAGAGCATCAGTGCTTTATGATGCACATGTGCCTCAACAGGAAAAACCTCTGATAAGATATATACTGCTGGGTCGGCAGTGTTCTTTGGTAATGACAGAAGCTGTTTCAGGAGTCGCTTTTGGTATATTTCCAGATTAATCAGTTGTTGCTCCTTAGGAAGTATAACTTCGAGCCCATAAGTTAAAACTGGTGCTATGTAGATCTTACAGAGATGGATAATTGTCACTGGTCTAGGCCGTTATGGCCATGAAATCCGGAGGAAAAAAGTATGTAGGCTGTACGTCGAGCCTTCCTTCTACATTCTCAGCTGTATTCTTGCTTAGTGAGGAAGCTCTGGTTACTCCCAAATGAACACTGGCAATTTCGCTTGCATTTGTTGGTCTTCTAAGAAGAATGCTTCTGCGGACTTGTGTTTACCGGAAGGGCAGATCGCAATTGACACACTTTTGTTTGCTGAAGCTGGTATCGCTCCATGTTGGCAAGGTCAACTGCAATATTCGTAAGATTCTGCACATCGACGCTTGTATTACTCATCAGAGAGATGTCATCGCACATGCACTATTGTTACTTAAGGTGTTTCCAATGCGTGCTCCCATGTTGGTTGCTCCTAGCCTGTGAAGTAATGGATCGATATACAGCTTATACAGGTCTGTGCTAAGTATGCCACCTTGCCTGGCGCCTTGAAGTATCTCAATGGGAGCTGACTGTACGCCCTTCCATTTGATCTGTGATGTGGCTCCTAGATGGATACTTTGTACATGAAATAATCTCCGGAGAAGATGGTTATGGTCGACTACATCGAAGGCTTGCATATTGCATCCAGAAAAATCAGGTGCGCTGAGTGGTTATTATCATGTGACTCTCTGTAAAACTCTTCCACCAGGAGCGAAGCATGCATGGGAGATATCCCTGCTGTAAATCCTCACTGAGATGAATATTGACTTCTCTCAATCGTGTCTTTGATCCTACTCTTCAGAAGCGCCTCGCTGATTTTTTGTGATTACGGGCAAGACTGTAATACCTCTATAGTGCTTTGCTTCTGTGGGGGGTTCTTTTCTTCTTATAAACTGGTGACAAGAGTCCTACTTTCAATGAGTCTGGAATACCACCATTTTTATTATCTGGTCGATCAGTTCACGTAGGCATAGGAGGAGATCTTCACCAGCATGAATAATGTTCTCGATCGTAACTCCATAGATGTCTGCCGCTTTTGCTCTGTTTAATAGCGGAAGACAGCCTCTCTCACCTCTGCTAGAGTAACTTCTGGGACGTCATTATTAACTACTATCTGCTCGATAGCTGAGACTTCCCTCTTGACAAGGCGTGATAAGACTCATCGTAGGATTTATTGAATGTGTCAGGGATGGCTAGTTTTTTCTAAATATATCCTGAAACCTTCAATTACACTGTCTCTGGAGTAATGATCGGCATCCACATAGAGGCCATTGACAAACACATTGCCCTTCTTTCGCTGTTTGTTTATCAGCATATGAAATGTTTTACTGTCGAACTGACGAGCCTGTAGAATGTTGGACTTGTATTTCGCATTCTGCCGAGCCAGTTCCACCCTACAAGCTCTCCTAAACTCTTTCTTACATTCTTTCTTCCCAATACAGGATCCTTTGGCCTACCTTCTTGAATCCATAGCTTGCCTGCTGCTCTCAGATTCTTCATGCCATCAGCAATCTCAGGATTCCAAACTTTCAGCTTTAGCTTGCTGTTGAAGCGCTGCTTTATTGGTGTTGATTTTTTTTGCCGACATTGACATTAACAGGCACAGTTCTGAGACTATACTACTGATCTGTGAAGGGTCTTCAAGTTGAAGATTAGTTCTAATGACGCTCATACCGCTAGATATCAAAGCCGCGTATCTGTGTCTATCAGTCTTTCCCATTTGATTCTTGGGTGATTAGCATGATAGATAGATGGATGGGTGGGTGGGTGGGTGGGTGGGTGGGTGGGTGGGTGGGTGGGTAGGTGGGTGGGTGGGTGGGTGGGTGGGTGGATGGATGGAGGGGGGAGGGGAGGGGAGGGGAGGGGAGGGGAGGGGAGGGGATG
>CM067364.1:33238899-33279092 GCA_034401795.1 Chaetoderma sp. LZ-2023a | reverse complement strand
TACAGAGACGAGAAAACGCTAAAGCTCGTAGGCCTATACAATGTGATAATATCAGATCATCTATTATTATTATTATTATTATGATTATTATTATTATTATTATTATTATTATTATTATTATTCCACAGTTTCCTATTAGAAAGCGAGCAGATTCTAATGACCCTGACAGCATCGATGATGAGCCATATAGGTAAGCTACTCATTAGAGTACAGTAATTCAATAAGTCTGGTCAGGGACACTGTTTGGGCTGGAGAGGTGATAGGTTACGTAGGCCCTATTGTCCCCCTCCATCCCACCCACACGACGTATGCAATGTCAATATTACGGATATGTGTGTGTGTGTGTGTGTGTGTGTGTGTGTGTGTGTGTGTGTGTGTGTGTGTGCGTGCATGTAAACGTGAGTGCATGTAGCCTAACCCCCATACCTGCATGATTGGTGTCTCATCCGGAGGTATGTGTATCACTGTATTAAATGAACATATGCATTATGTTAGACTCTAAAATTAATACCCCTGGACAGTTACTCTATATCACAATGTTGCTTCTAAGTGTCTTAATGTTTGTTTCAGTTGTTTCTCAGAGACTGACTCAACTGATGGGAAGAATAATTTGCTGGAAGGCTTAACTTCTTTGTGCCAGGAAAAGATCGAAGACAAAGTCAATGTGTATTGCCCCAGACAATGGATGCCACGACGGGAACAGTTTGATTTCAACATCAACACTATCGATCCAGCTGCAGTCCTTTGCTTCATTCGCGATGACGTACTGGTACCACGTCCCCTGTGGACATATGATATGGACCAGCGAGACGACTTTCCAGTTTGTTGCATAACATCTTTAGCATGGCCGCGTAATGATTGCCGCACAGTTTCATGTGTCTATGGTCTGCCACCATCAGCTATATATCTAGTTCTCTGTCTGTGGAAACACTACACAACATTCGCACAGATCAAAGCACCTCATCAGCGCACCGAAATATGTGTGAGTCCACTGTCTGTTTTAAATAATTTCATGAACATCGTATGTCAGCTGGATGATTCCAAATCTCTAACGACAACCATCAGCAAGGATCAAGCCACTATGGAGATCACAATCATCTCGACTCCAACACACCCAGAGTTATTCCAGGCCATATTTGGACGCACGTGCTGCTTGAAGAATAGCTTTACTACTCCTTTATTTCGTGGTATGAAGATGGTTACTATTCAAGATATTGATGTCCGAGTGGACGCCTATGGTGACATTCACCTTAATGCCATTGTATACCCATCATCCAGACAACAGTCGGTAATACGCAGACCTGTTCTGCCCAGATTCAATGTGCGCAAACCAGCACTGCGCAGCTCCGTGTTGTGCATATCAACAGCGCGCAGATCGAATGTGCGCAGATCTATCCGTTCTTTACCAGGTGAGTTGATATACCTGTTAATGATGTAAGTTTGAAAATTGTTCACGGAAAATTTTCTGGCAAGTTACCCAGACATTTTTTCAGGAAAATTTTCCAATTTTTATCTGAAACTTCATTTCCTATCTCATTGCGTAAATTGTATTATTTATTCTTAGAATTATTTTTAACGTAACATTAATTAATAGAATAAGTGCATCAGTAACATGTTTTATGTTAATAATAATACTCCAATGAGTCCAATACTTGCTGGGGATTAAAAGAGTTGAGCACATTGAAGTGTAGAACCAGTTGTGACCTACTTTTGCTACATTACAAACGATTAAACCTAGCACGGCATGCATACACCAAGGTTGATAAATTAATATTCCGTTGTAAATTTTGAAACTAATTTGACTGATAGCTGTTGCTGAAGCAACAGCTTCCAGACAAATTAGTTTCCAAATATTCTACAGTTTGCCTGTATCATTGTCTTGAGATTAAGTTTTCTGGGACTGTA
This sequence comes from Chaetoderma sp. LZ-2023a, assembly GCA_034401795.1. Classification (NCBI taxonomy): domain Eukaryota; kingdom Metazoa; phylum Mollusca; class Caudofoveata; order Chaetodermatida; family Chaetodermatidae; genus Chaetoderma; species Chaetoderma sp. LZ-2023a. The sequence continues at coordinate 33,277,187 of CM067364.1, read as the reverse complement.
GTATTAAAAGGGTTGATAATGCTTGCATCGGCTACATGTAAGACAGCAACAACTTTCAGTCAAATTGTTTTCAAAATGCACACCAGTCTTTCTTCTATCAGATCTTTAAAACTGGAATTCTGACCACCAGCTTTCATTCCAGCAGCTCTTTAACCATTTACATTTTTCACTAAATATTTTGCAATTTGATATATGCATAATGGACATGATGTCGTTTCTTCACTGATTTGAAAAGAATAATTCTAATTAAGTATTTAACTTGTTTCCTTTTAACAAATACGAAAGGCTACATCTAAGACATAAGTGGAAAATTTTCCGGAAAATAATGGAAAATTTCCGCAAAAAATTTTTCCGGAATATTAACATCATTAATACCTGTACTCACAATATGATAAATACCATCATAAAGTCGGACAGTTTCAAATTCATTGTCTGGATTGACACACTGATTACGTCAATCCTCAAATCTACAAGACTAATCAACTACAGCTATCATCTTTATCTTGTATATGTACAATGTGATAACTACCATCATAAAGTTGGTTACTGCGCAGATACTGGTCCAGAACCGGGTCAATACGTCCCAGTATTGGTCCAATAACGACATAGTAACCTGCGCTATTATGATAAGTGATCCGGCTGTTTGTTAATATTTAGAATTTTACTTTCTTTGTCTCAAACCCCATATACAGGAAAGTAGTTGAATAATTTGACACTAATTTACCCGTCAATTATTATAAAATTACGCATCAAAATACGTCTTATATCATAAAGAAGTTCGATTGTTAAATGATCGATAATGATGGTTGTTAGATAAAAGCAGTAAATATTGAGGTTCCTACTTTATAATAATTCTGTATTTATATTTTCTTCACACAATGGTTCCCCTTAGAATATTAGGATTCGTTTTAGAAATGCACCGCCCATTTCTTGCTTAGCTCTACTCACTGTGTAAGTGCGTTTGAATAGATCTTTTACCAGACCCGCAACTTAAAGGTAAGGAATATTAGGAAATGTATTTGACTTGGACCTGTTCCTGTTGTTGTTATGACAGTAACAGCTCAAAGCCAAATTCGTTTCAAAATATTCAACAGCATGTTTATTAAATTGGGAATTCACAGAAAACACAGAATTTACTTACGCAAATCTGGCAGACCATTGCCACTTTCGTGACGTAGCTACGCCATTTAATTGTGACGTCCAATACTTGAGTGACAGATTGATCCATCCATTGTGGCGGGTCAAATTGGTCTCTCAATAAATTCGACACAGCGACGGTAGTTAGATGCTTAATCTTTCTGTGGTTAGTTTTGTCACTCGGAGCATTAATCCAATTATATTTTCTCCACTCCAGATATCCGTGAGACAAGCATTGATATTCCACTTCAGCACACTGCACATGAACAGCAGGATAATGCCATCAGTAGCCATGGTCTAAAATATGACATTGGTGACAGTCAAGAAAGCATCCCCGATCACAATAACAGCCTGGAAACAAGCCTCGAAATCGCAAATATTGATAAGATCGAAAATCACGAACTCGTGAATGACATGATCGATGGTATTGAGGTGCAGGAAATCGATGTGGCAAACACATGTAATGCCATGCTCGATCAAGAAAAAATCCCCGATCACAATAGCAGCCTGGAAACAAGCCTTGAAATCGCAAATGTCATGACCAGCATCATTGATAAGATCGAAAGTCACGAAATCGCCACTGAGATACTCGACCTCGTGAATGACCTGATCGATGGTATTGAGGTGCAGGAAATCGATGTGGCAAAGACATGTAATGTCATGCTCGATCAAGAAAACATCCCCGATCACAATAGCAGCCTGGAAACAAGCCTTCAAATCGCAAATGTCATGACCAGCATCATTGATAAGATCGAAAGTCACGAAATCGCCACTGAGATACTCGACCTCGTGAATGACCTGATCGATGGTATTGAGGTGCAGGAAATCGATGTGGCATACACATGTAATGCCATGCTCGATGGCACGAGCATCGATAACATGGACATAACTGACTGCAAGCAAGAGGCTAAGGATGATACATTCATCAATATCGAGTATGACAAGACCGATATTACCAGCCAGGAAGCCAATAATGGTGATGCTTATGACGTTATCTGCCGGGTGGCCAGTCAAGATGATGACAACAATGGCGAAAGCGCCACCATCAATGCTAGTAAAGATGGCGTTTCTGTGGATCCTATCACACGTCATAGCCTCAATAATGGGCGTGCTCATAGTAACATTGGACATACAGGCGTTCCTGATCAGCCACAGGGCTTCAGCTCATTGGTATCGCACAACGCCAACGGTGAGCTCAGGCGCATCCATCAAAAGGCCACACTACAGGCGGCCAGTAAACCGCCACCACAGACCAATCAGATGGTATGTCCTAGTGTTAATGCTGGAGGTGCGCATAGCAGCATTGACCACACAGGCTTTTCCAATCAGTCACCTAGCTCCAGCTCATTGGTACGGCACAACTCCAGCAGTTATGTCAGACGCATTCATCCCAAGGCCATGCTACAGGCCGCCAGCGACCCGCCGCCACAGCTCAATCAGATTAACAGCGTGACTTCAGACTCTAGTAAGTGTATGCCTAATTGTCTTTACAACATAGTTCGGTTATAATGCTTGGTTTTCACCCGCATTGTTCTGCCCTGTCACGTAGCACCCGCCAACCCACCAACCCCCCCCCCCCCCCACCCCCCTGCCCAAAGTAAATGCCTAACTTTATATGACCGGTCGATGAAAGAGATGATGGGTCTAAACGAGGACGGAATTAAGGGGTCCATTTCTAACTAAGCTCCGCCCATTCCTAGCTAAGCTCCGCCCACGTTTTGCGCGTGCTGCGTTCGATTTAAATACTTTGAACGCTCAATTCCAAGAATCCTTTTTTCAAGGCACAGGCCTACAGATACGATGATGAATATTTTGGAATTAATTTGACTGGATAGTGTGATGTTGCTAAATATGTCAGCAACAGCTCCAAGTCAAACTAATTTCAAAATATTCAACAGCAGAATGTTTATTAAATTAAAACCATCAAAGCCATAGAATTAAGTATTCGGACACTTAACTGCCTTGTAATCATAATGACGGAAATAGATACGTCGTACATTATGCATTTTGATTGTGCCGTCAGCGGGCACGAGTCGTATTGATTATGACGTCATATATTTTCAAAGTGACAGATCGGATCCATCTATTAGTATATATCCAGGCTTATATATCTTGCTCATTTTGCGCCAGTATATAATCAGTGTTACAATGTTTATTAATCAAAGTGAAATACCCTGTCTTGGTGTTCAACGTGAAAGCCAGACACGTGACATAAAGAATGCTATCAATGGCAGCTAATTATTAGCCCTTTAACATTCGCTGACCAGATACGTCACATTCTTCGTCCTCTAAGAACTGCGATCTTGAATATTTTGAAACTAATTTAACTGGACTCTGTTGCTGCCTGTTCTAGTGAAATTATTCTCAAAATGTTCGATAGCATTCATGTGTAATTGTAAACTACTGAAGTAGTGTTGATTCACAGCTATTAACTCGAGAAGTCTGAACAGTATGCATACACACTCGATAGTATGTGATTTAGTACCAAGTGTATTCGGAATTGCAAATTAGTTAAAGAGTCATGATAGGAAGTTGTGCGCCATGCATGAATTAACCCATTAACACTCAAATTTGTTCAAGAAAATTTCAATTTTCTCATAGAAACTGTCCATTTGCAGACCAAGAGAAGGCTTTTTTAATTGACCACCCGAGTGACTGGCTCGGTTATACCCGTGGTAAATTTTCAAACATAGTCTTCTTGATCTGTAACTGGAAATTCTTCAAGACCGTTACAGAAGCCGGGTTTCTTTTTGGCTGATATAAGGGCTAACGGGTTAAGCATTTCAACCGATAGGTACCAGAATACAAATTTCAGCAGATCATCTGCAGTATTCAATATCTCGAGACGTATCTATATGCCTATAGGTTGAAAGGCTTATTAACCCTTTAGCCCTTATATCAGCAAAAAACCGGCTTCATTAATGGTTTTGAAAATTTTCTATTTACATATCAAGAAGACTATGTTTGAAAATTTACCACTGAAATGACTGGTTCGATAACCGAGCCAGTCACTGAAGTGGTAAATTAAAAAGTCTTCTCTTGATCTGCAAATGGACATTTTCTATGAGAAAATTTAAATTTTCTTGAACAAATGTGAGTGTTAATGGGTTAATTCACGCATGGCTCACAACTTCCTATAACGACTCTTTAACTAATTTGATATATATATATTTGATTTTCAGTGCCACGCGTCCAGACAGAATTGGATAATACATCGATCAGCGACAGCTTTTCATCAACGAAGCACGATAATGCTCACGGAAAAGACCCAGAACTATGGACAAGGTGGGCATATAAGGAGCCTGATGAACAACCAATTCTTCTTGGTCCATGTAAGAACTATCATGGCCACGTGTTGGTTCCTAAACTATGTGACGAAGACGCATATAAACTCTCATGTGACGGCCCAGCTGAGACAACTTCCATCTTCCTCTCTAGAGTGCAATGCCCACAGATTACACAGCACCCGGCATCAACAGCCATACACCACTCTACTGCTGTGTGTATCTGTGGGCTAGCGTTTGCCATGGTAATAGATCCAGGTAGATGGACCGAGAAGAGACTCTCCCTCTTACTGACAAATGCGGCTGGCGTTAAAAGGGATATTCTGCAGAGGGTTAAGAAGGTGAGATTAGTACAAAATTACATGAAACATGTACTTGTGTATTTGTTCTAAACAAATTACGTAGAGCTTGTTAGTCCCCTACCGGTGAAACCGAGGGAACTATAGGTTTGCTCGCCATATGTCTGTCCATCTGTCCGTCTGTCCATCCGTCTGTTCATCTTTGGGTTTTCCGGAATTTTTTTCAAGATGCTTCAACATAAACATGGTACATTGCTTTCGTGTGAATAGTTACAGATCAAGTTCGCGGTTCACAAGATTTCGTCAGAATTTGACAGAACTATCTCCATTTTTTACTTATGAAATACGAAAGATGTCAGTTTTCCGGTGGGGGGGGGGGGGGGGGGGTTCCAAGATGCTTCATCATATTCAACTGAACCTTGGTACATCGCTTCAGTGTGAATAGTTACAAATCAAGTTCGCGTTTCACAGGTTTTCGTCAAAATTTGACAGATTCACCCCCTGTTTGACTTATGAAATAGGAAACCTATCAGTTTTCCGGACTTTTTTCCGAGATGCTGCCACATATTCAACTGAAACTTGTTATACGAAGTTACAGATCAAGTTTGAGTTTCAGCAGCTTCTGCCAATTTTTAATGAAGTTTTAGACTGAAGATTTATATCACAAGGTGGGGGACATGTATTTCAAAGCAATACTTACAGAATGCTTGTTCTAAATGACAGCACAAAAATCCAATCTAATAACGACTAAATTGACTATTAGTGATATAGTGGGCAGTTTGGTCGCTTCAAGAGAGTTCACTAAGTGTATCGAGGAGATTAAACAATATGGTTCATTTATCCGCAGAGGAGTGAATCATGACATGTTTCCAATTGTTCTTGTTTGTCTTATTAATAGTGGCATATAATCGATGGCCACATGAGATATCTTTTTGAACTATCAAAATGTACAATGGCGATTGAAGGCAGGAACAACAACTGGACAACAACAGGACAAATTAGTTTCAAAATATTCAACCGGCTAGCTGTATAGTTGCCTTGAAATTGGGATTCTAGCAATTCAGTATCTATATTGATCTCAACACATACAAAGCGTGGGTGGAGATTAGCTAGAAATGGGCGGGGCATAGCTAAAAATGTACCCATTTGTTAGTGGTTCTGGTTAATTTTATTTCAAGGAAGGAAATTTTCTAAGTTCTATGGATGCAAGATATGACTTCCTAAAGAATATAATCATCCAAAACCTAAAACACCCTTTCATACCCATTTACCAAGCTGATGATATTGTGAGAAATCCCGAAGTGTGTTACCCACTCCGGGATCGCTCTCAATATTACCAGCTTGGTCAGAACACTGCTTATAGCTACCTCTGAGTGTAGGGATGTATTAACAACTCAGTATTATCAGCCTGGTAAGACCACTGTTCATAGTTACCTCTGAGTGTATGGATGTATTAACATGTCAATATTATCAGCTTGGTAAGACCACTGTTCATGGCTTCATTTGAGTGTACGGATGTATTAACAGGTCAATATTATCAGCCTGGTAAGACCACTGTTTATAGCTACCTCTGAGTGTATGGGTGTATTAACAGGTCAATATCATCAGCTTGGTAAGGCCACTGTTCATATCTACTTCTGAGCGTAGGGCTGTATTAACAGATCAATATTAGCAGCCTGGTAAGACCACTGTTTATTGCTACGTCTGAGTGTATGGGTGTATTAACAGGTCAATATCATCAGCTTGGTAAGGCCACCGTTCCTAGCTACTTCTGAGTGTAGGGCTGTATTAACAGGCCAATATTAGCAGCCTGGTAAGACCACTGTTCATAGCTACCTCTGAGTGTATGGATGTATTAACAGGTCAATATTATCAGCTTGGCTACATCTGAGCGTTGGGTTGCATTAGCAGGTTAATATTATCAGCCTGGTAAGACCACTGTTTATAGCTACCTCTGAGCGTATGGGTGTATTAACAGGTCACCATTATCGGCATGGATGGTCCACTGTTCATAACTACCTCTGAGTGTATGGATGTATTAACAGGTCAATATTTTCAGCTTGGTAAGGCCACTGTTCATAGCTACCTCTGAGTGTATGGATGTATTAACAGGTCAATACTTTCAGCTTGGTAAAACCACTGTTCATGGCTACATCTGAGCGTAGGGTTGTATTAGCAGGTTAATATTATCAGCCTTGCAAGACCACTGTTTATAGTTACCTCTGAGTGTATAGGTGTAGTAACAGGTCACCATTATCAGCACGGATGGACCACATTCATAGCTACCTCTGAGTGTATGGATGTATTAACAGGTCAATACTTTCAGCTTGGTAAGGCCACTATTCATAGCTACCTCTGAGTGTTTGGATGTATTAACAGGTCAATACTTTCAGCTTGGTAAGACCACTGTTTATAGCTACCTCTGAGTGTATGGATGTATTAACAGGTCACCATTATTAGCACGGATGGACCACAGTTCATAGCTACCTCTGAGTGTATGGATGTATTAACAGGTCAATACTTTGAGCTTGGTAAGACCACTGTTTATAGCTATCTCTGAGTGTATGGATGTATTAACAGGTCACCATTATTAGTACGGATGGACCACAGTTCATAGCTACCTCTGAGTGTATGGATGTATTAACAGGTCAATACTTTCAGCTTGGTAAGACCACTGTTTATAGCTACCTCTGAGTGTATGGATGTATTAACAGGTCACCATTATTAGCACGGATGGACCACAGTGCATAACTACCTCTGAGTGTATGGATGTATTAACAGGTCAATACTTTCAGCTTGGTAAGACCACTGTTTATAGCTACCTCTGAGTGTATGGATGTATTAACATGATACATTTCAGTTATTAACATGACACTGTGATGAAAGTGGATCGTGGCTGATTTCAATGACACTATGGTTGATTTGCCATTATTCCAATCTCACTCCTAGAATCAGTAAGAATCTGTTGATAATATACCATTGCTCCTACGTCTAGTAGGTTATAACTCTATTGTTTGTTTCTAATTAGTATCTATCTTTTTTGTCGCTTTAGGGTAATTTTGACATGTGTAACCTGCCAGAGCAGCTGAACACAAGATTCAAGTCACTTCCCTCAGGACCACAATCAGTGTGGCTCGGTAGAAAACATGTGATATCTACTTTTGCACACAGTTCTTCAAGCAGTCCATCACATCTTAGCTCGTCGCATCTGTTGCATACACTGCGATTAGCATTGAAATTATGTCATAATATCGGGGTGATCATTTCAGATGGCCAGGAAGTTTTGCACGCGGTGATGCGAACTTCGACAAAACAAGTCGCATTGCTGTCATCGAGTACCCAAGAGGTGTCCGTCTGCACTTTTAAGAATCTATCAGGATGCGTCGCATATTTAAAGCGCCTGTTCGGGACATCAACATTGTTGCAAATTCTGCCCGTTCACAAGTAAGTGTATGAGTGTATATTATTATGTACAAGCTACCATTTACACGTAATAATTATTTCGAAGAGATGTTTCAGACGTGATTAACTTTGATTAGTCCACTAAATTAATTGACATAGTAATGACAAACATCGGTAATTATTCAAGATATTGTCCGCTATGCTTGCTCGATTGCGTAATTTAATCCAATATCGCGATTATTTTTTCAATCGTGAAATTGTATGATTAAAAATTAAATAATAAAAATCGTGACTAATCTTTGCTACACAACATATTTCAAAGCCTACCTTTAAATAACTGTTGTGCAATCCGTCACGAAAATCGATATTCTGTTTATAGCTACCTCCAAGTGTATGGGTGTATGAACAGATCAATATTATCAGCTTGGTATGACCACCGTTTATTACTACCTCTACGCACGCATATGTCAATTCCCAGTCTTCTCTTGGCCTGCTTAATGGAAATTTCTAAACACCTCTGTTGCTTTTGCCATTGGTATGCCTTTGTTGTTATGACTGGGTAATTTGTATCCAGACTGATTATTCGACTAATCACGATTATTCTTAAATAATCGATCCTGATCACTCAAAGCAGTACTCGTGCATGCCTATTACCAGCTATTGTATTGGAACTTAATGCATCTTTATTTGAATTAGAGATATTCATTTTAGTATTTCATATCTTTAGTTATAATATCTCTGATATGTTGAATGGAGCCAGTAATGTTTCATTTGCCTTCAAATAATTAATTTAAAATACCTGCATTTCTAGTTTACAGATATCTATATTTATGTTAAAGACATCCAGTACTTCTTATTAACAATAAAGTTAAAGAGTATTGAAACTAAGAGTAATTTACTTAAAGATATGAAACACATGCTCCTTGCACAAGCCACTTAAAGATATGAAACACCTGCTCCTACTGTCCTTGCATAAGCCACACGCTCGATAGATTACATCATGCTGCTTTTAATCATAAACCTGTTTAAACACTCAAAATATTTACTTTTTGAATGTCCATTTGCCAAGAGAAGACGACTTTTGCAGATTTACCACTGATATTATTGGATCGGTAACCGCATTTCAGTGGTACATTTTCATAATAGCCTTCTGTTGGCCTGCAAATGGACATTCCTCACGAGCACTGCAGAGGCTGGTTTTGGTCGGCTTCGTTATGAAAGAGTTAAACATGTTATTATTAAAACACATACCTGATAGCAATCTAAATTATCATAGCGTACAGTTCAGTAATAATCTAACGCATATTGTTGAATATATTGAACATAACTGGATTGGAATGTCTTCCAATCCAATTATGTGCCCGATCTTCAACAGAATATTCGTTACATCGCGTTCAAAATTGTGCTACTAAGTACTAACATGTTTCTGTGTTTGTTTTGAAAACATGTAAACCTTTTTATACTGTACGGTTGTACTATACATTGTATTTAGATATTTTACTTTATACCATGGCAGTATAACTTAATTTAGGAATTAAACTATGTTTCAACGGCAGTAAATAAACGCACATGGACACTACATACGCACATAAACATCTGGGACAACAAGAATAAATGGACAGAAAGCATCAACAAAGGATAATCAGATACATACCACCATGATCAGCATCATCATGTCTTTATGCCACTATGGTTGATTATCTATATTTGCATTCACTTTTTGTTTATTTTCAGATATGAGTCCTGCCTTCAACATTCTATAATACCACCCGATTATTACAGACATAGCCTCAGACATAATTAGTTATATTCTTGTTAATGTTGTATATTACTGTTTTCATAAATCACAATTAGTTTTCATGTTTGACCAACTGTACAATTGTATCACTACATAAATACTGGGCCATGATTTGCAGACACTGTGTATACACAATAATGAAGTGAGCATGTATACAGGTTTGTGTGTCCAACGACCCCATGAACATATAAATCTATGTACAGGTTCGCTTTATTATTGTGTGTGCACATTGTCGATAGATCATGGTCCGATACTGCCTCTGCTTTCTGAATGAAGATTATAGTCATGAATACATGTAATACATAGTTTAAATACATTTAATACAGATATTAAACAATAATTAGATGCTGTATAAAATCTGTAAAGAATAAAATAAACAAAAAGAAATAATAAACAGAGTTTTTGTTAAAGACTAATACCCATCATAGCTGATCCGCTTTTCATCTATCATTCTTTCAATGGAGTATTTCAGTTTTAGCTATGCCCCGCCAATCTCCAGATAAGCTCCACCCACATGTTGTCCCTTTTTGGATCGATTGAACCCTGAACTCCATGACTCTCAATGGACCTTTCCATATTTAGCTATGCCCCGCCCATCACTAGCTAAGCTCCACCCACACCTCGCTCGTGTTGGGATCGATCGGTCTCTGAACACCATGACCATCAATTTCGAGAAAACTACACATGTAATCTGTTGAATATTTTGAAACTAATTTGACTGAGCGCTGTTGCTGCCTAAGGCAATCAAATCAAATTAGTTTCAAAATATTCAACAGCATGTTTATTAAATAGCAAAGAATTACAAAGACATGCAATTCATACAACGTGTCGGACCATTTGAGATTTGGTGACTATCTATATCGAACCCTTTGTGACGTAATGATTATGACGTCATCATACATGCGCTGAGCTGATTATGACGTCATACGAGGTCTAATGATGGATGGATACTCTGGAAAGGTGAATTATAAAACTATACAGGTAAGCTGTGGAATAGGTTGAAACTAACCTGACTGGTTGCTGTTGATACATATGGCAGCAACAGCGCCAAGTCAAATTAGTTTCAAATCATTCAACAGAATGTTTACTAAATAGTATAGGCATGCCATTCATACAGCTTGACGGACTATTAAACCTTTAAGCCTATGACAGACGATCCAACATGTATGATCATATAATTTGTATGTCATACATGTGCATGACACACGATCATACATCATCCAACATTGTTAGATGATGTTGGATGAAGTTGGATGGAATCCAGGATATGTTGTATCAGCAATGGCTTCCCCGATCCAACGAGGTTCAAAATATTCGACCGAATATTTCTTACATGTTCAGATCTGGTTTTTGTTTTGGAAGCAGGTTAACATTTTATGAGCTGTAGTTTAGCACTCTCATGGTCAAATTGGGTCAAGAAAATGTCAATTTTCTCTTAGAAAATGTCCACTTAGCAAGCCAAGACAAATTAAACCTTTGCTGAAAATTTATCACTGGAACGATTGGCTGAATTATCGGACCAGCCGTGCCAGTGGTTACTTTTCAAAAATGTTATTCTCTTGGCCTGTTAAATGGATAATGGAGGCCGGTTATGGTCGGCTTGATCACTAACTCTTTCATCCCTTAATATAGTTACCAAGTGGTCTGCGTAGATAAAATGCATGTTCAAAATTTTCCGCAAATTTGACATTTTTCTCAAAACCATGACAAGTTTTTTGTTGAAATAAATGAAATTATGTATATGCTCCCTCCAGACTGTAAGGGCCCAGGCCGCCCCATACATTACCAATGAAATGATTTATCTGACAATACTATGTGATTATAAACTGTCTAATCTTAACACAATTTGAGTGAAAGCCGTACGTTGTTTCCATAGACGGGATCTATATTCAGTCGCCCGAATTTCAGAATATTCAGTTGTTGTGACCTTGGAAACCAGCAATGTTTTTTGAAATCAATTTGACCGAAACGTGTCAAAGGTGCATATTCACAGCAAAATTTCTGAAAATTATTTAAATTCTAGACTTTTAGAGGCATCTAGGTGCAACAAAATGAATTAAATATTAGCATATGATGATTTCACTCCGTATATAAATTAAAATAATTTTTAAGGCGCGAGCCTCTAATTTAATTTCACAACTTAAATTTTTTTTTTTTATTTATACGGAATGATGTCATCATATGTTAAGATCTGATCAGGATCTATTTCGTTTCATTATAATGAGGCACACAACTTAAAATTATAAAACTGCAATATTAGTAATTTTACTCTCAATCATCCTGCTGTGAATGTACACCTTTAAAGAAACTAGGCTAGCATGTGATGACAACAAAATGGCGTCATACAAATTCTGCGATATGATTGGACGCGTTTGGACGAAAGTTGAACATCGTCCGACTTTTTTGCGTGTATGATCCAACTTGTCGAAAGCTATGACACACGATCCAACATCGTCCAACTTTGTATCATCATACATCTATGATCATACATGTTGGATCGCCTGTCATAGGATTTGGATATACCATTCATGACGTAATACATCATGACGTCATTTAGTCATGTAGTGTTATGCAATATCACATTAACTTAAGGAAATTCGCGTTCGTAATATTACAAACTCGGTTCATATTTTCTTCAAGGCTCGATTTCGTCCCCCGGTCGAATTGGGAAGGGAGATAATTACATTAGTGACTGATGTCATGATATTATAGATCATATCTGTAAAGTTTCAACACGATCGGATAAGTCCTTGAAGGCCTCGATACATTAAATGATGATTGAACATTTTAACATTTACTTGATTCTTGGTGAAAAATATGCCAAGTTCAAACCCCGGAAAACATATGGAAAACATTTGAAAATCTTTTACCATGATGCATATTGGATACTATGGTTACATATAGATCATATCTGTAAATTTTAAGCCGGCATTGACGGAGTACGCGTAGCACGTCCAAGAGCGGTTAGCGCCTTTAGTGTACTGAGTAGGTGCATTGTAATTCATAGTACTTGCTTGTTTCCGCCAATTGTTGTATTAATCAAGACCAGAATTCGACGGGCTTTCCAAATCTGTAAACCATTTCAAAATCGGTTTAGAAATTGCTGAGTTATCACCGTTCATCCCCGCTCGGGAACATGACTGAATAACTGGAGCACCGAAGACGGAATTCAGCATCATCTCAATACATTTCAACTGTCAGTTCAGCTCAGACCGCAAAAGATATCAGGCCACCGCACTGTGTAATAGTATCTTCATAGTGTAATATGTTCCAGCTTTAATTACTAACTGTATAGGAACTATTTTTACGGTGGACTCTTACGGTCCAGTTATGTAATTCTACATGATGTAGAGCCAGCGATGTTCCTCGGTGGATAACTCACCGGATCTGCCAGCCACGCTGAAAAGTGGACATTCAACCGCCATACTGCATGTCGTATGTGATAATTTAACGTTTTGACCGCACCCAAGTAAACTTTGCTAGGTGTGTCTCAAGAGCTAAGTGACGCACCCAGCACCGTTAAGCTTAAATAAGTACACTCTAATTACAACTGTATTAATAACCCTCTCTGTTAATGGGTTATCTTAACTTTACTACTTACCGTTATTATAACGGGAACTTTTAGTCATACCGCATCATGTAGAACTTACTAGTTAATCAGTAGACTGTTCTTATACTGTGTTTCACTGTTCTGAGTTCGTACGACTTCCGTCCTGGACCAGCATTATGGAGACCGTATCCTGCGGAGCCTCTACATGCGGAAACTGATCCAGTCATCAGAGAATGTGTCAACGCACGCCACGAGCATAGTGACGTATCAATTTCAGTAACATATTAGCCGCAACTAAGAATGGCTACTGGGTATTCAAGTAACTATACATGATATATTTAATTACATCGTCTTTAATTATTATGATTTTTTACTATAAAAGGTACTGATGACTAATAGGTACCGTTCCGGTCTTAGGACCTCTAGTTATAATTTCTTTATTACTGTTCATATTATCCTTGTTTTTCTGTAAGGTGTGTCACTAACCGCACCGTATTAGGTCTATCAGCCTGTATTATTACTGTTCTAATCAATTCATGTACTGTTACCGTCCTGTACTTGGTTAGTTTAGTATATGGCAAGTAGCCATCAGTTGATATGTTTCGTTTATTTGTAGAAAACTTAGGACCGCAGTGCACTTCGGAAATACTATGCAGCAACATTATATATACATCACTTGTCCCCGCCACCGACAATTTTTCACTGAGGTCGCTGTCCGTGCTATTAACTCTGTTTAGCCCGGCATGCTACCGGCTAAACCTGACTATTCAGCTCGATAGGATAGGTTTAACGTGATTAGAGACAATTTCTTCGTTAAGAGACACATAGTGTACGCCTCTTTTCCGGTCGTTGCGGTAATCTAGCCCCGCACCAGGAAAGGTTGCGTAAAATTGGCCAATTTACCTATAGGGCCTCATATCTATAAAGTTATTGTCTCTCTTCATGTTCCACTAAGCCTTATGGCTTCTTAAATGTGTGGATGTCCCTATCCGCACCGTGGGCTGATCCGACTCTGGTAAACTATAGGAGGTTTCCGAGCGGTGATGGCCAAGGTACGGTGTCACATACACCTCCCCTACATCTTAGGATACGTGTTAGTTAGTTACCCTTACCAATGTAGGAAACACTGCGAAAACATTATTATTATTATTATTATTATTATTATTATTATTATTATTATTATTATTATTATTATTATTATTATTATTTTTATTATTATTATTATTATTATTATTATTATTATTATTATTATTAGTTCTCTTCGTGTCTCTTAGGATAGATATCCCGCACCGCAGTGCATATTTAGGCAATTTGGATATAAACCTAATGTTATGTCAATAACTTAGCTCCATAGGATTGGTGACGGACGAGATGCGCATCTCCACCGAATTCTGTACAAATGTCGGGCAAGATGTTGGAATCTGCCATGCCCTTGCGGGAAGGACATTTACGGTGGATATGCGTCCCTCTAATCCTCGCCGTAATGACAGGTTAGTTGGAATAAATTTGTTTGTGTAAAAAGGTAGCCATCGTCCTGTGATGTTTTATGTGGTTACGGAGCAAGATATCCGGATTCTCATCGAGCTCGGATATCGTGCAAAGTAACGTGTACGCACGCTGTCTTGAGTGTTGATGCCTTGGGGTGTCCGCTCTCATTGACAGCCGTATCTAAAAGCTAGGTAGGGTACCCGCCATTTACGGCCTAAACTAGTTCTTGTCTTTAAAACCTAAATGATAGGTTAGGCATAGAAGAAGGCCCGCATAAATAAAAGCGGCACCTACTAATTCAGTATTTGGAACTACATAAGACGGTGACTTGGGAATCCTACGGGAATCGCGCGTCTCGTCTTCACGTAAAACAGCACGCAACACCTTTAGTTATAGTTTCACTAGGATGTTTTTTTCTTTGCAGCACTTTTTGGTTGAATACAGGGTGGCCCCTTTTTGGCCATCTCTGTCACTCCGCTTCTGCGGTGGCAGCATTTTCCTTTGACGGAGGCCCACGTGAGGCTACTACTTCTCACCCAAAGTAACACAGCACTAGAAGTAATGCTCGCGTGAGGCACACAGCCTCTCGCCACTCAGGAGTTTCTTTCCCTTTTTTCCTTTTCAGCTTAGAGGTATAATAACTTATGCTAAGTTAATTAGTGATATCGTATGCGGGAGCCTCCTTTATAGGGGTATCTCTGCAGACCTGCGAGTCTGTGTGGTACCTCCGGTGACTCCACGTTTAAAGGTTTATCTGGCTGTTTCTATGTTATGTATTATTCAAATAATATTGTATCTCGCAAACTTGTACTGTTTGTATATGTATATATATTAATTATTTTAATTACTTTAGGTCACCTTTCAAATCTTGTAAGTCCATAGATCTCAAAATTGCTATGGACAGGCATACCGGTGACACAAACTCATGGGCTGACACCGTACAATTTAATGTTAGCGACAATGGCCGCACCGCCCCACTGGAACGATTGAGTTCCACCGGCCTTAGGAGCCGATCTTTGTTCCCCGCAGGTCAGTGTCGCTCGGAATCAGTCACCCCGAGACCGAGAGCTAACCGTCATCCTCGTTCGCCATGCACGTGTGGCGCGGTGAAAACAACGGAACGACCCAACGCGACCCAGCGAGCTACACATAACTGCGTATGCCTAACGTTGAACGCACTACGTCTTTGGATGTATGCCATTGTGTTCACTTTAGTTTACTCCGCTATTAATGCCCGTTTTCCATGCACGCGCATTTTACATGCGTATGCCTATGCGTGATGCGTGTACATATGCGTATATTTTCTCTACAATATTAATTATATGTGATGCGGAGCGAGTGAACATGTGTTAGGGTTACATGGTTAGGTCGAGTGAATGAGTCAGTGGGTGGGTGGGTGGGTGAGGGGTGGGCGGGGCGGGTGGGTGTGATGCGAGTATATGAGAGAGAGAGGGAGGGAGCCGAGTCGGTGTTTGTCTGTGTTTGAGCAGGTGTAGGCAACTGGCGGGTGGAGCGACCGGGTGGATGGATGGGTATGCGGAATGCTGGGTGGTCAAGCCAGTGGGTGGTATGGGGTGTGTGGGTAGGTGCATGCATCCGTATGATCTATCAAGAAATAGACCATATTAATGATAATGTAATTGATCTTGTTATTGTATATCTTTTGATTGATTCTGTATATGTGTTCAAGTGATTGAACATATGATTAGTCTTTTGATTAGTGACAGAGCATGTGATTGATAATCTGATTGGAGGATTTATTGATCATGTGATTGAATATGTGATTGATCTAGTGAATGCTCGTGTGATTAACATGGGCGGATCCAGAAATATCATTAAGGGGGCGAAATGTGTGAGGTCCGGGGGTCATCCCCCGGGAAATTGGGAAATTAGATGCTCTGAGATGGCTCCTCCTGCATCATGAGTGGTAAAATCTCTTTATTTTACCTTCAGAAATTTAGTCAAAATATTATAATTTACTTAATCAAGAGTTATAGATATGATAATTTAGAACAATTAATAGTATCAAATCTGCCAAATCTCTATCCCCGCTCACCACCCATCAATAGATGTGTGTATACATGCTGTTGATATTAGATTCAATAACAACGGGCTACAACGCAAACATTGCCATTGGACCGTGCTGTCTAATTTAATAGAGGAAATTAGATTTAGACTAAAAAGAAGTCGATGCTTTTATTAGTATATGCTTGACCACAGGCAGCACAAGGTTACGAACTCCATAATAGGCTATCAAGCATTATATAATTGTAATAGGATCCTAACGCAAAGGCATAAAGGGATAATTATCTACTGCATGAGACAATGCACAACACCGCCACCAATCATTTACTTTTGCGCTACATTGAAGGGGGCAGGGTCAGATATAGAGTCTGAGGTGAGCTTGGGAAAGGGCTTTCTATGCCCATGGTTTGAGGGCGTGGCGGGGTCCTCCTCCTGAAAATTTTGAAATGTAGATGTTTTTATAGGGCATCTGCCATATAGCAAAATATCAAGAGGCAGGTGTAGCTGCACCGCGGGGGGGGGGGGCAGGATATTTCTTAGAGGGGTGCATTGACGGATGCACCACGATATGAGCAATGCTATAAACGTAGATACTTGAAGAGTATAAACTGTATCAAGTTTCAGCAGAAATATATATCAGGTTATGTAATTCAAAATTCAATTCATTTAGCCTATTCGAATTGAAGTGTAGGCGGCCAATTCAACAAATTTAATTTCGACATATATATATATATATATATACCATGTTGTCATAACAATAGATGATTGGCAACCTTGCGCGCGCTCACCCTTTCGCATACAGTATACCTTACTTATATTAAGCAGCAAAGTAATGGAGATACAGGTTCTCGTATGCCATCATTGTAATCTAGGATGCATTTGGGGTGGAGGCACGCCTGACCCATCTCCCTTTATATATGTATCTGGAAATACAGTATCAATGTTGCCAATGAGCAGTTTGTGTGATCTGTGCTTCGTTTTTGTGTGTCTGGGTTTTTCCACTTGACTGAAGCGCCCATAAGATGTGGTTGGATAAATTATACATTAGGAGGGCTTATGGGGGGCGGGGGGGGGGTGGACGATCGCCAATTACCCCCTTCTGGATCCACCCATCGTGATTGAGTGGGTTATCAAGTGAGTCTAATTGCTCGAGTGATTGATCATGTAATTTTTCGATTTCTTGCGCAAACGCACGTCATATGCAAACTTTATGGGCATCGTATATAAATAATTTGGATATGACGCTTATGATATCAGGCAGGGGGTGGGGTGGGGGCGATTCTAAAGAGAAATGAATGACTCAACAAGGAGGTACAGTCAATATCCTATCAAATGTCTGTGTTAATCGAAAGTACACAAGTAATTGATTAGATATTACTATTGACTAGATATATGATTTATTGGTTATTTATATGTGTATAATTAGTAGGTCTGATTGCGCCGCGGTTGGGATCACGTCTCTGGTGGATACACTTCTGACTGACTCTATTTGGCTAGTACATCTGAGTCTGCTTTCTACAAGCTTGGTCGGCGCTAAGTTCAATCTTTGCCCTCGCCGGGTACCTTCAATCCAATGGCCTCTATTCTACTTGACCACAAGCCCGACTGTGGCTAGTTGAAGTCACTACATGTAGGTTGTTCGTCTACGTCTTACTCAGCTGCAGGCTGGCCGGACCGGATGGTGGTTGACTATCCGCTTACGACTTACGTTAGATAGGCCAAACAAGGGATGTTCGTATCTTCTTGTTAATATTTCCTCGCCGTGGTAGTAATGGTACGTTATTCTTGTTTGTCTGAAACCAGACAAACAAAAGAAAATCGTTTTGTTCCACAAAGCAGTAGAACTAGCCAGAGCGATCGCAGTGCATTTTTAAAGCAAATTTTACTGGGCGACATTGATCATTGGAATGTGTGAGAGTGATAACTCGTTTCCCCTCTCTTTGACAAAATCTAATTTGCAGACTTTACACCCACCCACAGAAACACCCCCACCCCACCACCCCCACCCCCTACGCCCACCGCACCCCCCCCCCCCCGCCAAAGAGAGGAGAAACGAGTTATCACTCTCACACATTCCAATGATCAATGTCGGCCAGTAAAATGTGCTTTAAAAATTCACTGCGATCGCTCTTGCTAAAGACTCAAGACATGTAATTAGATACTCTCCCGTCCTGGTGACATGATATTTATCCTTATCAGTTAGTGAGATACATTGGACTTGCACTGGACACTCCCCCTGTAATTCAATACTAGCTCATATATAACATTCAGCAACATTTGCAGGCGGGCGGGCGACTGGCGAGTCTACTGATCATTTCTTATTGAAATCCTTTCAAGCTTTTATACGGTATGTTAACATAATTCAGTCTTTGGATGATTTGTTATTTAAGGAGTAGATAAAGAGAGCTAGCTATATGTGATAATATGTCTGGCTAGTGTGTTTGGATGGATTGATGTATCATCCTGTCACATTAGCTTCGATTTATTCAATACAAATCATTTTAACTCTTGATTCAAATAAAGATCTCACGTAATCTGAATTCTTAGTAGCACAGGTAACTCAACAGATGAGTACAATCTCTGACTCGTCTATATGACGTCATAATAAATTACGGCACATGTAAACTGACGCCACAATCTAAATACTTCTTCAATGCCATATTCTAAGTCCGTCATGTAACCTTAATAGCATGTCATGTGTATGAATTGTATGCCTTTACTACTTACTAAACATTCAGTTGAATATTTTGAAATTAATTTGAGTCGGCGATGATGCGGGCATAGGCTGCAGCAGCTCCCAGTCCAATTAATTTCAAAATCTTCAACAGCTGTTACCTGTAGAGCATTTTGGAAATTGTGATTCATGGATCTCATGGTTCGCTCTATCCTGACACGGGCAGCGCGTGGGAGGAGCTTAGCTAGAAATATAGGTGAGGCATAACGAAAAGTTGATTCATGTATGTATGTATGCATTTATATAGCGCCAATTCCAATTGAAGCTCAAAGGCGCTTTACAAGATTATATAAAATTACACAATTATGTACAAAAACTTAAATTGAAAATAAATATGTTTTGAGAGCAGATTTGAAAGGTTCAATTTTACGGCAATTTTGTATATGTGGTGGAAGACTGTTCCAAAGCTTGGGGCCAGCTCTAGAGAACGCGCGTTGGCCGATTAGTAGATTGGATGGTGGCACTACGCAGAGTAAACGACTACTTGATCGGAGAGCCCGTGGCGCTGTTTTCTGTACGATCAACGATGTTAGATATGGCGGGGCAAGATTATTAAGACATTTGAAAACCAGTAGTGCAAGTTTGTAATTTATGCGCTGTTTAACTGGTAGCCAATGAAGATCTTTCAAAACAGGTGTAATGTGTTCATATGGCTTAGTCCGTGATAGTAATCTGGCCGCAGTGTTCTGAGCCCTCTGAAGACTGGTAAGCTGTTCTGTTGATATGCCAGCTAGCAAAGAATTCCCGTAATCCATTCTAAACTAGTCAAACAAATACGTGTCATTCATAGTTAGAGAGCGCTGTTCTGAATCTAATGTTTATTATATATAGAAATTTCTTTCTTAAAATCGCGAATTTGTTGTTTCATAGACGACACCATTTTGTGACATTAAGCGATAGTCTGTGATATCGCGCAGGTGCTGATACAACAAATACATTTAGCTTTGTTATACCCACATTTTGAAAAACGTCGAGGATATTACAATCGCCTCTTTCTGTCTGGTTGTCTGTCTGTCTGTCCAATCCGTCCGTCCATCTGTCACGCTATCTCCTCACAAACCATAAGTTGGAATACATCCAACTTTGGTATGTGGGTTAAGCATATGATTGCGCTTCGCAAGACTAGATTTATATTTGGTTCCGCGCCCTGGATGGCAGTGGTCGCGGTCAAAAGTTCAAATATCCTAAAAACTGTTCATCAGTCTATTTTCTACGAAACCGTTGTGTGGAATTCAACCAAATTTGGTGTGTCGGTTACTCGTATTATTTACTGATTGTGTGACACGGGGTCAAAAGGTCAAATATCCTACAAGCTATCCATAACCTTATCTCCTCCCAAATCGCTGCATGGAATTCAACCAACTTGATTAGACAGATTACCCATATAATTATGGAATGTCATATAGAATTATGGAATGTGTGAAGAAATTCTAGTTTGCCTCCGTCACCAGAGGGTGGAAAAGGGGTCAAAAGGTCAAGAAATTGATTGTAATGCAACTTCTCCGAAACCCGTGGACACAATTTAAGACCTTTCAAATCTTGAAATACTCCGACACGTTGTATGAATTGTATGTCTTTGTAATTGTTTGCTATTTAATAAACATGTTGCTGAATATTTTGAAACTAATTTGACTGGGCGCTGTTGCTGCCATAGGCAGCCAAATTAGTTTCAAAATATTCAACAGATTACATGTGTGATTTTCTGGGAAGTGGTTGTCATGGTATTCAAAGATGGATCGATCCCAACACGAACGAGTTGTAGGTGGAGCTTAGATAAAGGTGGGCGGGGCATAGCTAAAACATGAAAGGTATATTAATATGGCCATGAATATTTTGAAACTAATTTGGCTGCCTATGGCAGCAACAGCGCCCAGTCAAGATTGAGAAGATTTCCAGCAGCTGTGAGATGTCCTTCCCAATCACAGACCCTCTCGCAATGCATTGACTCGTTGATGTTGCTCATGTAATGCAGATAGAAAATCCAATACTTGGCTTATGTGACCCAGTCTCCAATTTTGCCTTGTGCTTAAGAATACATTGGCCTAATGCTGCCAGTTTTTCATAATCAGAAATCTCATTGATTGTTATAGAATCGTCTCCAACAAACACAGCACGCTATTTCCTCCTGTTTGTTTACTTGATCGATTGTTAATCTATCCGCGATTTGTGAACTTCAAAATTGGACAGTTAGACATCTGTATGTAACACACCAGAAATCAGTTTATTCATAAGCACCTTTCCAAAAGGAAAATGTGCACGAAAGGCCCTGGAAATCGTTTTTCCTGTCAAGATATGATTATGGTGTTATGTCCATAAACTTGTCCCATGGCTTTTCAAGACATGACCCTTTCATCATATTACCAACAGCTTTATAGGATTATCCTGGTCCCTATGGTATCATAAATATATGAATTAGCTGACGCCAGGGCCGCACGAAGATTGCAATATTGTCAAACCCTGTTTTATTCTGGTAGATCTTAATCGCAAATTTACATATTATCATAAAGATAGCTTGGTAGCAATTGGAAAAGGTGACAAGATATTGTCAAAAAATATAACGACCTAGCGTCTGTATTGGCGGCCATCGTGGAATTATTCTATGTTGCCTATGACAAAGATCAATAATTATTGTATTGCGAGTTAAGCTATTGTATCTTCGAAATATATGCCAATTCTCAGCACTATAATCCTACAAAAAGTGTCAGAAATGTAAACCTGCCTTGGTCTACCCCATAATGACGTTCTGCATGAAGGCAAAAGTGAGTAGAATTTTAATGCGGTGTTAAAGATTTTCCCCAAGGGTTATCTGCCATGACTTTTTCTGACATACTAGGAACATCAGTGAGTAAAATTAACAGGGATTGATAACATTGGAAACGTTCCCTAGGTCTCTCAAAAACCAGCTTATTCTACCAGTCTACTTGCCGAATATCAGCCTGTTCAAGTCGTAGCGAACTCTGGATATACGCGTTTATTTTGTAAACACGATGTCTCCTGTAAGCGAAAATGTGTTTGCCCCCACACAACACTATTCCCGTCACGCAATACAAATTTCTAAATAATTACCAATAAATATTTGAATATTTTATTAAAGATACTTTAGGTATATATGTACGGACTATGTGTAGAACTGTGTGGGTGCAATGCATGCATTAATATAAATAAGGATTTCACGTTCTCCCTGTAGCTCTATCTACCAGATAAGATACTAACTGTATAAGGGTTGAATGGGAGGCGTGTGTTCCACTAAACATACAGCGCGCACGCATGAACAAACTCATTATACCGGTAATAATAATAGTGTTACTCGGGAGCCAAATGATTAGTCGCATAACCATAACTAGAAGCGTCACATGACTAGAACCACCAGCACCCACTCAACCACCACCACCACCACAACCACGACTATCATCAACGCGGCCGTCACCCCGACCACCATCACCACCACCACCACCACCACCACCACCACCAGCCCAACCATCACCACCACCACCACGACCATAATCAATGCCCCCTCCACCACCACATCTCTTGTAGAACTACCACCATCAACACCAGGAGAACCACCACGGCCACCACCAGCCTCATCTCTAACACGACCATCACCATCACCGCCACCACAAACAACACGATTACCAGAACCATCACCATCGCCGCCACAAGAACTACCCCACCACCACAACGACCACCACCACCCTCACCACCACCACCACCACCATCCCCACTAGATTCACCACTTACCACAACAAACACGACCATCACCACAACCATAGTTGACACCATCTGTCGTTCCTCTTCAAAATATTGTACTCAGGTGTGCATAATCCACTTGAGACCGCAACTTGAGGCACCCGCCTGAGGGTGCCCATACCCTAAAGACAATAATTTGTCATTAGACACTTCTATTGCTTGCTAAGTTAGATGAAGTATCGTCGACATCTCTCTGTCGCCGACATATTAGATAGAGGTATCATCATCATCATCATCATCATCATCTACGACATCTACCCCATCCTAGAGCCACAGTCGCCGACATCTAATGTCGTCAACATATTACCAATAACCTAGCCACCCAGTGCCTATGAAGTGTCGCCGATAATATTCTATCACCGACATCAACTTCTACTAGGACAGTGTCGCCATCTAGAATAGGTGTCGTAGAATAAGATGCCTCCCATATATTAGAGTAAGTAATTAGGTAGAAACCCAACCTCTCAAAATATCGTAAGCACGTGTGCATAAGCCACTTGAGGCCGCTACTTGAGGCACCCAATCATCTGCGGCCTGTTGCTCCGCCTAGAGGCGCTCATATCCTAAACAAATTTATTTGTCATTGGGCTTATCAGAACATAGCGACTGTATCGCCATTTTATATAGACTTTTATCATTTGCCTCTATTACTTTCCTAAGATTGTACCTACATCCGCTAGAGATCGCGGGAGCTAGGCGTCTGCAGTGTAAGGCTGATCACCCAGCCACCCTTTTGATTATAATAGACATAAATTACTAACTGATCTTGCCATGGAAAATCTCCCTGAAAGGATGTCGTTTGCGGATGACACCGGTAGACGTTAACGGGCATGGTATGAATGACGCAAGAGAGGCGATAGATGTCCAGCGAACGAATGCGTCCGGCGATCCACGTGGACCAATGCATCCTACGGTGTCGCGAGCGCATATGTTTGTGGGTTCGGCCCATAGACCTCCCTTGGATAACGAGTTAGCCACGGAATCATCGAGCGAAAGTTCCGAGACGGAGCAAAGAAGCGGTTCGGTCCCGCTCCGGCTACACGAACGAGGCCTGCCTTATCTACCAGGAATTAGACACCGTTATTGCGGCCCGGGTGGGGGCGGGGGTCTTTGGACATGTGCTGATGAAAAGTTTTTGTCTGACCATCCCTCTACACCGGGGACATTAGACATTAGACACCAAAATTTTCCCCAGTGATGTAAATTAGACATCCTATTGTCTAAGTCCCCAGGGTATCCCCGCCCCCCCCCCCCCCTCCGCCACAGGAGAAAAACATTGACTGGTGCATAATAGTTATCTTTAGTTGAATTTAGACATCACAGTAGGCAACTACATGTTTGTAAATAATACATGCTAGGTGGGTGTTATCATTTCTAGGCAGGTATTACCAAAATTGTCTGTAGACGGTGGGAGATAGCATTTTCTAGGACTCCTGGCCAAGAAACATTTTCAATGCCTCACCCTCCAGCTACACATTCTTTTCAACATCGCCAACGCTCCACAAAAACACGCCACAGAAAAATGTCAATACCTCATCGCCAGATACCAAATCCTTTGCCCAAAAAGATATCAGTTCAGAAATCCCAAAAACCAAATAATTACCTTACCTATCACACACATCCTCCAGTCAAGAAAGGTGATAATAAGAGTAAGAAGTGTCAACACCCGTTACAAACTGCTCACAAAATTATCTTATTTCAAAATACCCCATCCGCAAAAGAAAGAATTGGCCGCCTCCCACCCCACCCTGAACACAACCTATCATTGACCATGAAGACCCTGCATTGGCAAAAACACGCTGCAGACAATCACTACCATACAGTCAAATTGGAGACCATATCACCCCCACACTTCTGATAAATGTGCTGCAAATGTCAACACCCTGCAGACATTTCATTACAACACCTCCACCGCCGCGCCCCCCCCCCTCCGCCCCCCCCACCTCCCTGCAGCCGGGCCCTACAAACCAAAGCAGTTCTATTCCCACCCACGTCCTGCAGAACATTAATGGAACCCCCCCCCCCACCCACTCCACCCCCACCCCCTTATAACCGTGTAATATAAGAAACATGTAAAAAAAAATCACAATATATGATAATAATGTCATGAAGTGTGTTCTTGTCACTGGGATGCGATAGCAACAGCTTTTTAGATCGATATATTTTATGAATATGCCTGTCAAAAATTGGTGTATGAATATCAAAGTGTCGACACAATGGATTGCGGTTGTGTGTTCTGCAATAATGGCCCCAGTCACGAGCAGAGCCAAATAAACTGGTTGCACTTAATAATATTTTACAGGACTTTGTGTTTTAATTGGAAGAAGAAGAAATTATTTATTTCGAGGAAGATGGTTCATATTGCCAATTCCACAGCATGTAATCCTTTAGTGACGATACCGGTCCAAACCGGCCTTCTTAGCGATCTAGAGGAATACCCATGTGCAGACCAAGAGAAAACAAATTTTGAAAATTTACAACTGGAATGCCTGGCCCGATAACCGGGCCAGTCATTTCAGTGGTAAATTTTCAAAAATATTCTTCTCTTGGCCTGCAAATGGGCATTCAAAAAGCAAATATTTTAATTTTCCGGAACGAATTTAGTCACTAAAGGGTTAATGTCGTCTATTACACAGATATCCAGTGGTGAACAGCACAGTGGGAGTGACGGCCACGTGAATACAAAGAGATGGCAAACAACACGGGCAAGGTAAATACCACTTCTGATATTAGCACAGCAACAGAATCTGATCTGCCGCTAGAAATACGAAGAACACCTAAAACTACTACAACCCATATTTTCTGAAAGGTATGAGCCGGTGTATTATGTTCCTTCGCCATTAGAAGACTCTAGTTGTGCAATAAATAATATTGCCTGTCGTGCTTTGCCATGGTATACAATTACACGCGTTGACATTTTATCTGAGACGCTATATGCTTAGATGGATGACACTGCTAAAAAATCTCATGCCCGTATCTCAAGATTGTGTTCTTAAACCTTCTTTATTTTACTTTAGTTGTGATGGGAACAACTATTTATTATTTGGATTTACATTCAATTATTTATGAGAAATTTGGGTAATCAGTCTGAGACAGTGTAACATCCTTGTATATTTCACCCAACCAAATCATATCCTTCTGAGCCGTATTCTGGAATATCAACCCCACCTGTGCAATCCCGACATCTTAGCCGTTATGGTCGCTGATTTACTTCATGAAAAAAGTTTTGGACATCCACCTACATGTAAGGGCCCCATGACCTTGTCAGTTGTCATTGGTAGAAGATCACTCACAATCGACAGAGATATATATATAAAATATTAAATGTCAAGTGCTTGCATATTATATGCGGTAATTTACCGTTAAACCTACTGTATTGTGGCTTAAATGTGGTATAAAAGCAGATAAATTAATGGCACCTCTAATTTTTAACTGTAATCTGGATCACGGGGTCACTAAGTACATGCTCTCATACACGCTTTCGGCCATAACTATGGAATCGAAAGGCCCACATAAGGCGGTTTAAGAATATAATGTGATATATCGATGTGCTCACAGGCCTTTGAATTTTCGTCCATCCATATCACTACCACATATCCCACTACTACATGTATATATACTATATATAATATACACAAGGTGTGAAACCAATTTTGACACCCGGGTTGAATAGGCGACGCTTAAAATCATATTATTAATTGCATCGCTTAATTATCGATGCCTACATGTAGATGAATGATTGTTCTCACCAGAAACATATACCACTTTAGGTTTATTAAGGTCTATCATATAAAATTACCAACTTTTATGCACTCTGGACGAAATCTGTGGGGACCATTGACAGCCGCTAGCTAGTTTTAGTGAATAACTGTCCCGCAGAAATTCGCTGGTAGGGTGCATATAAGAGCTGGAAAGGAACTAAAATCGTCGGATTTACAGGGACATGAACAAACGCCATCGAAAATCGTCGGACATAAATCATAGCGTATTACACACCCATAACTCAGCAGAAACATTCTAATACAAATAACATGCACCTTCCCCGGTATAGTACAAGTACATGCATCACAATGGATGGATCCAATCTGTCGCTCAAGAAATGCGATATTGACACACTGGAAAATGTCGAATGAAGAGCCTATGTGCCTTCATTAAAGGAACTTGACTACACACAGAGGCTAAAGATACTGCACCTACCAACAATTAAAATACAGGCGGATGAGAAGTGATATTATAGAAACATACAAACTCATTCAGGGCATCTATGATAAACGGGTCACACGTCAAATCTTCCCGTTCAACGGGCCGACAACACGGCTGATACCAGAGGACATAACTATAAAATCGACACGAACTACTCAAGATTGGATATTAGGAAACAGTCCTTTGTTAATCGAGTGACAAACATATGGAATGGACTTCCACACGAGGTCGTTAATGCGGCCAATCTCCAGTGTTTTGATAGTAGATTGCATAGGTTCTGGAAGGATCAGGACATGAAGTACGACCACAGCAAGAACTATTCTGTGATATGAATGATGAGTAGATTGGAATACAGACCAGCCTCGGTATACAATGTGGAGCTGCCGTCTATACATTACAAACTTGATGGATTGGGATGTATTTTATCAGACGGATATGGGCACGGTATCCATGTCAGATCTCCCTGCCTCAGAGCTATTTAAAATGCAACCTGTACTATACCTGTAGTATATGTCCTGGGTTTTTTAGTATATCTTATATACTAGATTGGTTGTGTGTGTATATATATATATATATATATATATATATATATATATATATATATATATATATATATATATATATATATATATATATATATATATATATATATATATATATATATATATATATATATATATATATATATATATATATATATATATATATCAGCATTCGTTACAGTACCACACAATGACTCCAAACAAAACCTAGAAGTTATTGTATTGGCGACAACTTAGTAAGATGGATAGAAAACTACGAACCCAATGAGCTTGGCTCATGCCCAAGCCACACCGTCGAGAAGATGAACCCAGCTACAAACCAGTTCAAGCATCACACAATGCCAACACATCTCTCAAACCGATACTCAGTACTAAGCGAAGAAACTGTAAACATACCCAACAATGAGGTACTCAAATACACTATGAGTTGCAATGAAAACATAATAAGCTACACAACCTTGGACAATGGAAGACATGAAAAAACAAAACACAAACACGTAAGGCATAAAAACATGTGAAAACACTAACTGGTGAGAACACAGACACCAACACAGGACAGATACCAAAACATATTCAAATAAGCAATGACAGAAATTCTAAAACAGTACAAATGCAGATAGTTTAATTACTAAAAAAGCTGAGCTTGAAGTGCTAATACACAATATTCGCCCTGCTATCATACTAATAACAGAAGCCTTACCATAAAACACAACCATAAACATTAGTGAACTACAGATTGATGAGTACCATCTCTCGCTGAATAGTAATCCATCAAGGGGAGTCATCATCTATACCCATGTATCATTAAATACTAAAACCTGTGAAACCCTAAATGATGACAGCTTTCAGGAATCAGTGTGGAGTACATGGACGAGACAACAAAAGGAAAAATTTATTATTGGTTTTATCTACAGAAGTCCCAACTCAGACGATCCAAAAATATTTTGGATCTAGTTTTAACAAACAGCCAAAACATCATCCACGAAATAACTCACCTAGCTCCACTAGGAAAAAGTGGCTATGATGTTCTACAAATATCACTACATCCTGACATCTTAAGCACAAGCAAACAAATAGCTAAGACAAGGGGTAATAACTACGTCATGTAAGGCAGGAGCCTTGCATTTAAGGCACCCCTACCCTGCGTTGTTGATGCCTTGTGGTTCCATACAGTGGAGTTGATGGATCCAATGTGATTCTTTGGAACTTCTCTAAGAAGTGGAGTTTTCGTCATCAGGGTTTGATGAGAGAACTTGCATGATGCGATATTGCATGTCATTCCTAGAGTGTGCGTGCAGGTTGAAGTGCCTAGCGTGTCGTAGGAGGCACTTCTATAGAAGTAGGAAATGTTTCGTAGATGTTATTTGATGCGTATTCCGAATGTTCGTTTAGTTTCACCAACATACTGTTTCTTACAAGTTTTGTATGATATAAGATAGATCACGTTTCTAGTTTTGCAGTTGCCAATGATTTCACACCTATACATATAGCCGGTATGTGTGCTATGAAAGAACGGTGTTTTTGTCACATTGTGGCAGATATTGCAGTTTTTTGCCGTGCAATCTAGAAACTGATTGTGAAGGTCTGTCCTTCTCTGGGTTAAGGAGACGTGCTCTAACTACTTTGTCCCGTAGGGTCTGGTTCCTTCGGTAACCGAAGAGAGGTTTCTCAACGAAAGCTAGGCGACATCTGACGGTAGATTCTAGAAGAGGCTAAAATCTGAGGATCACCAATTTCGCAAAAAGACTCGTTGGCGCATACTTGCTAATGAAGAAAGTTTTGTTCGACTTTATTTGTGTGGGCTCCTGCCCAGCTGCAGGATGAAGAATACTGTTGCGCTACTTTGATAAGGCTTTCTCATAGGCTTTTTTGAGAATGGATTCCAGGTAACCCCTGTTTGAGTAATATGGAACTCTGTTCCATGCATTATGTAGTCTGCGGTCTCTGTACAGATTCTGTGTAATCTAAGGAACTGTCCGTATGGGCTCGCATTTTTGCAAGCTGGCTGTGGGCCGAACTGTATTCTAGATAGCCATGGGTGTCGGTTGGTTTGGTGAAGAGGGTGAATTTTTCCTCATCAGGGATCGATACAATATTGATAAGGATTACTTTTTTTAACCATCCAGTATCACACAGGCCAGAGGTCATGGGTTCATGCTCAACATAAAACGCAGTAGCAAAGATATTCGCAAGCACTATTTTGCTAATAGAGTGGTAGCACAGTGGAATTCACTGCCAACTACAACAGTCGAAGCAACAACAGTTGAATTATTCAAAAACAAACTAGATATCTACTTTATAGAAAGATCATTTAAATTCGACTGAACAGGCATAAATATACCAGCCCATCACAAAGTCATACTGCAATTGTTCCAATACAGTGGACGCATCTTGGAGTAGCCTGTGTATCTACCAAACATGCTCTGTAGCCATTCCAGGCCTGGCGCGTGCGGGAAGCAGACGACGACTGCATTGAGGGGACGTATTAAATAATCTGTTTTTAATGGGGGTTTTTTAAAGTTATAATTTGAACAGTATTTTGTTTCTGCCCTCCAGTTTTCTCATCAAGAGAACATTTAATTAGCGTTATTAACCAAAGTGATCACAACACAAGGTGGTCCCGGTTTTCGTATCGCCGCCATCTGGATTTTTTCTGGCGTGTCTCCAGTCTAATTAAATTGCGTCTCCACTTTCCAGCGCTGGTTTTAACGAACTGTTATCTATATTATTTCGTAAACACGCCCCTGGTCTCACCCCATATTTCTCTCGTGCAACATTCTGTTTTACAATGTCATTTTTTGGTAGATGATTTTCTTGTTGACCTGGTCTCACTCCTTGTTTCACTTTCGCTTCTTTCATGGAAACAAGGAGAAAGGACGAATAGTCGTTGATAAATTTCTCTGGGGGTCGATGATTATCTTGTCGACCTGGGGCCGTGTTCGGGGAGGGATCGTGGCTTGCGCCTGATATAGCTCTGCCTTAGCATCATTATGACATTATAATAGAGTGTGTCATCATACTCTCCAACGTGGTAGTTCCGAGTGTGGGTTGCGACCCATTCGCGAACACGCCCCTGGTCTCACTCATCGTTCCTCTCTTGTTGTCTCGGAGATTATTGATAAATGGGTAACGAATAGAAACATGGGACGAAATCTCTCTCTCTCTCTCTCTCTCTCTCTCTCTCTCTCTCTCTCTCTCTCTCTCCCTCCCTCCCTCCCTCCCTCCCTCCCTCCCTCTCTCTCTCTCTCTCTCAACCGTTGGACGGAATTCAAACAAATTTAGCATGTGCTTTACCCATATGGATGATGATGATGATGATGATGATAATGATGATGATGATCATCATCATCATCATCATCATCATCATCATCATCATCATCATCATCATCATGATATCAATCAATTGTCCTGGTGATAGTCCTTAGCTCAAATATGTTCCTCTTGGTTGTCAACATAGACCATTTTTGTTGGGCCACATTTACTGACAGTGGGATTGTATTGTCCATAGTGCATAGCGCGTCGTTGGACTGATGGGTCACCTGGACTAATAGCTAATTCTTTCGATGATGGAAACAGTCTGGATGGTTAGTTGATCATCTGGCCTATCAAATTGTACATAGTATAATAATGCAACAGCCACGTGGCCGGTCAGCTGGTGTGGACATCTCTAACAGTTCCTTGATAACACTGTGGAATTAGGGAATGAATTTGTGTTCCCCTGGAAGTATCAGCTGGAAACAATATTCATCTAGTTTTTTAATCTCTAACAAGAACATGACAGACATCGGCCCACAACTGGTGGAAGCGTCTAGCATCATAGCACACAATCGCTTCCATTAAGCAAACGCCATAGGACAAAATCTTATTTTGTTGACAAGGCCTTTACTAGTGTGGATTTGTGAGACACAGTGGAATTCTGTGGTAAACACTCATGAAAGAAAAGGATTTTTGTCCTGCAGCATTGCTCTGATGGAAGCGGTTGTGGGCTATGATGCTAAGCACTGGTGTAAAACAACACCGCAGAGCCAACTCTATGTGTAAAAGCAATGAAGTTCTCGAAAGCTGAAGACTCCACATTATTGCTCCTCATTCAACTTGGTATTTGTCAATAGTAGTCTGACTAGTCTGACTAGTCACAGCTCATCATCATTGCGATCAGTATATTTGATGTTTGATGGTGTTAAAGGCCTGTGATATGTCGATTGCTCATCTTAGGAAAGCCCTGGTGCTTGGACCTGACCACTGACACGGGAATTCGATGTGCCCATACAAGGTCAGTGCAGCTGCGTCTTCGTCTAAAACAGCTCTGGTAGGATCCAGTGAAACTGTTAATATTTCCTCGGATGCAGCACAGTGTCACAGTGGACAAGATCTTATGGATGCTGTTGATGAGCACTCTATGCATATAGGTTTGCTGGTGGCCTAGGAGGTTCACGGGTTTGACCAGGGTAGCCTGGCCAACAGCGTCGAAATGGAGGTGTTGCATCAAGACAGAGTTTATTATGTGCCTGTATACTTAAAGTTCATTGACGATGCTGCCAGGTCCATTTCTCAGGGCATTAATTGCTTTCTCTACCTCAGTTGTTTCGATCGGTGTTTGTTGTGGGCTACAATCGACTGCAAATTGGTGTAATTGCTTACCGTCTGTATTAGTGAACTGACGTCAACTTTCTCCCTGGTCAGTCGGGAAGTTACTGTTAATGTTATGCATGAAAGGCGATGGTGGTGGACCAGCAACTCTCAGAGCCCAGGCCACCATAGACATTTTACGACAATCAACTGTGGCTGTGATGTCATCTACCAAAATGTCTGCTTGTAGGTTGGCGAAACTTCATTTGTTCACTAATCTGACAAAGTATTGCATTGTGTTCTTGGAACCTGTTTCTGTTCTATGGTCTAGAACTCAGTTTGGCATAGAAAGACTCGATCGAGGAAGGATTCATCTTGTTTTTTCGGCAGGTGGGGCATATGCATAACAATGCGGCACTTGGTGGTGGCACCATTTCGCAGTGGCAAATCCAGGTCAATAAATGCAACATGATCACCGCCGCATCCGAAAGTTAAGATGTGATGCAAGAGCCCCGGTCTAATTACAAAGACCAGGACATGGCACAATCTGTTTCTGCTGTGAGGATCAGATTCTGAGGGTGGTCATCTGTATATGAGTGGATATGGTTGCTTCTTGGATGCATACAGTGTCAATGTTTTAAAGTGTTTACAGCCTGATCCTAATGTTTATCGCTGAGATGCAGTAGTCAGTTAACATACTTTGCATGTTGCTACTGCAAACTTGTAGGGAGATTATGATGAATGGCGATGTTGAATGCAGTTTCTTGGAAGAAGGTTAGATATAATCAGAGTTGCCTTTGAATGTGGTTGTCATCTCACAAACCGTATGTCATTAATTTACCAACTAAGTTGGTTTTCCCAATAATTTCGTACATGCGTAGTGTGTGCCCAGAAACGCTGTTGCTATCGCTCATGAGGTAATAGATGAATCAAATCTGCCACTCAAGCATATGACGGCATAACCAATTAAATCACATGTAGGCTGATGTCACAATCAAAATGCGTAATAAATGCGGTATCTAGGTACGTGGTGAGTGTACGAATTGTATGTCTTTAATATTTAATAAACATTCTAGCGGTTGAATATTTTCAAAGTAATTCGACTGGTCGCGCTGTTGCCGCCATAGACAGAAACCACTGTTGCTGTCATAGGCAGCAACATTACCAAATCAAATTAGTTTCAAAATATTGAAAAGGTTATCTGTAGGCTATAGTTACGTTGCTATTACTTGGATTCTGTGAATTCACTATCGATCTATCGATCCCAACACTGGAAAAAGAATGGGTGGAATTTAACTAGAAATGGGCGGAGCATAGCTAGAAATGGGCGAGTCATAGCTAGAAATGTACCCCTCTGTTGTGTTATCATGTACCTGTATAAGTTTGTTATTTCTTTGTAAGAGAGCCGCCAAAACAGCTATACTGCTCAGTGACACCACACAAGACGGGACCGACGGTTTTACGACCCCACTGTCAAAAGACGTGTCAGGTGAATGACGCATGGAACACCCAAATATTATACATCTTGATCGCATGCCTGAATGCGGGATCGTCGGGATCAAACCCGGTTCTTTGGATAAGAATTCCAAGCACAGCACAGCCGTTTAACCCCACTAATCCATTCATTGATATTCTGAAAGGCCACACACATTCAGACTGTTGCGGATGTTCAGATGACTCAATTAATTACGCTGATCACTCTTGTTGTGCAGTATGTGGTATCGTATGGCATGGTAGACACGCTTGGCCATTTTTATATATAGCAATGTATATTTTGCTAACCGTTTGCCTTTGATGCATAGAGGCTAGTTAGTAATTTCCCTAAACCCGTTAATAGTATTATTCGACGCTTTAAAAATTATATTGCTTCGAAATAACTTAATCCCCATAATTTATTTAGAGTGCAATTGTTGAGTCTATATGAAAAAACTGTGTAAAGAATTTATTTGTTGTGACTAATGTAACATTAGAAATTTGATTTTAACAACTAGATTGCCTTGTAGCATTTAAGCATAAAAGTTTGGATATGTGGTAATGATATGGATGGACGAAAATTCAAAGGCCTGTGATGTGCGTAATTTAAGCGGTAATTACACGTGCTAAGACACGTTTCCGGTCATAACTTTGCAACCACACGGCCCACAATCGTCGGGTGCCACGTGCCACGAAATATATGTTCTATATGACACACGTTTCGAGGCAAAACTTCGCAGCTGTTAGACCACAATGTTGACAAAATGCGGATAATAATGTAGCGCTAGCGATGGTTAAATGTAAAAATACGGGTTTGTTGGGAGCAAGTTGGCACCTCTCGAGAGTGCAGTCTAGTTTCTCTTTAATGAGGGTCTCATAAGTAATTACTAATTAGATAGATTTGTCTGAAACTGAATACACTTCAGGGGCCGTATTCACGAAGAGTGCGTAACTTACGTACACGCATAAGTTACGCACCTATTTACGACCACCCCCCCCCCCCCCTACTTATTCAGTATTCCCGAAGGGGTGTCTAACTTACGTCAAAAAGCGTAAGTTAGGCGCGGAGCTCTCTCGGGGTTTGAGGCTCGAATCAGCTGTTCACGAGCGCCGCTTATGACGCGAACGAGGTCACAGCTGTCAAATCTTTCCGTAGACCGCCGAGGCGTGTGAAAGTATCACAACGTTAGTTAACTTCATGTTTTCCCAATCCCCGTTGACAACATATATCGAAAACTGTATAAATATTAACATTATCTTCTAAATTAACGATTGAGTATTTTTTATATAATTTTCACTGACTATTTAGCAAGCAATATGTGGAAATAAGGAAACACGAAATTAGGACTACGCTATTATAGGCGTTGCAAGTGTACAAATTACTTGGTTGGAGAAGACGCGGCGCAAATTGGAGACCATTTCACGGAAATACTGGTCGGCCTGAATTTTACTAATATATGGCATTGGCATACCAGCATTTCCGATAAATATTCCACTATAGATATGTGGATTAGCAAGTCCATAAACAAGAGCTGAAATGCAACCCCCTCCCCCCACCCCCACCCCCCTCCCACGTAGATATGCATCAGCCACGAATTCGGCCTACAATGCATGTATCCGCAAGTCCCGCTATACACGACATCACCACAAACCCCCCCCCCCCTCCACGCACGCACGCACGCACGCACGCACGCACGCACTCACGCACGCACTCACGCACTCACGCACTCACGCACGCACTCACGCACTCACGCACTCACGCACGCACTCACTCACGCACGCACGCACGCACGCACGCACGCACGCACGCACGCACGCACGCACGCACGCACGCACGCACGCACGCACGCACGCACGCACGCACGCACGCACGCACGCACACTGGTATTTCTGTGGCGAAAATTTCAAGCCTACATACCACACCGAATAATCCAATCCAAAACAAGTTTCACGCACGCACGCACGCACGCACGCACGCACGCACGCAGGCAGGCAGGCACGCACGCACGCACGCACGCACGCACGCACGCACGCACGCACGCACGCACGCACGCACGCACGCACACACACACACACACACACACACACATGAAGAGCCTGCATGCTTAAAGAAAGATGAGGTGTAATGTCACATTGGATGAGTTACTATGATATCATGGACAGATTCAGCTTTTGCAATGTCCTAGCCAATAAATAGATTAGCCAAATACCATTTTGTTTACTTCAATCACAGGCCTTTGAATTTTCGTCCATCCATCCCTCTACCACATATCCCCCCCCCCCCCCCCTACTGTATATATTATACACAAGGTATGAAACCTTCATCTGTGGGCACCATTGTCAGAAAGCTGATTGGTTTGTTTGTAGTCAGAGCCGTGATGTCAGCGGATTTTGACAACAAACCAACCAATCAGCCTTCTGACAATGGTACCCACTGATGAAGGTTCCATAACTTGTGTATATTATATATAGTAGGGGGAATATGTGATAGAGGGATGGATGGACGAAAATTCAAAGGCCTTTGCTTCAATGTGACTTATGGACCATGAAAAGTAGGTCAAAAGCGTCTTCAGTGAAGCATGATAAATAGGTCACAACATTTCATACGTGACACACATTCAGCCATATTACGTCCATACACCAGGTTTAGTTCCAGTATGTCAAAACAACCAATCAGCTTTCTGACAATGGTACCAACAGATGAAGGTTTCATACTTTGTGTATATTATATATAGTAGGGCGAATATGTGATAGAGGGATGGATGGACGAAAATTCAAAGGCCTTTGCTTCAATGTGACTTATGGACCATGAAAAGTAGGTCAAAAGCGTGTTCAGTGAAGCATGATAAATAGGTCACAACATTTTATACGCGACACACCTTCAGCTATATTACGTCCATACACCAGGTTTAGTTCCAGTATGTCAAAACTCTTGAAACTATAGCCCAGACTAACATGTTCTGTAATGTTCAATGAACCATGAAAAGTAAATCAAAGGTAGGTTACGATGACCTATTTTTTATACAAGAATTAAACTTTATATGTGGATGCATCTTAGAGAGGAGGTGTACACACCTCCTCTCTAAGATGCATTCAAATATAAAGTTTAATTCCTGTATACCAAAAATTCTTGAAGCTACAGCCACTGCCCGGACAAAAAATTTCTGTAATGTTTAGTAAACCGTGAAAAGTATGTCAAAATTAGGCCACGCTGACCTACTTTTCACATTCTGTACATTGCCTGCATAAGATGCATCCACGTACCAAGTTTCATGGTAAAAACCATGAAACTAGTTTCATGACTTACAAATAAGTCTTGAAACTATGGCCCGGACATGCTTGTAGAGGGCGAATGGATGGGCAAAGCGGTGACTATATGCGGAATGGTCCGGTAAGTGTACGAACTGTGTCTTTGATGGATTTACTATTTAATAAGTATTCTGCTGAATAGGCATCAACAACACCAAGTGAAATTAGCTTCAAAATATTCAACAGCTTACCTGTATAGATACTTTGAAACTGGGATTCTGATAATTCAGGCTTCACAGTATATTAATTGATCCCAACACGCACAAAGCATGGGCGGAGCTTAGCTATAGATGTGTGGATCAAAGCTAGAATTAGATCCCTCTATTGCTTTTAAAGCTCAGTTTATCTCACTTCTGACTGATTGGAAACAGCAACAGCATCCAATCAAATTAACAAACGGTATGTGACACGCACATGAACCCGTAGCATTTTAACTACCGTATTTGCATTTAAATAGGCACGATGGATAATATTCGGGAAAAACAAGATGGAATTGACCAAACAAAATTATCGTTTGATATGTTGAAGCATTTGACCCAAATTTCATTGAAATGGGCCATTAATTAATGAGTAAAGTTTTAACCATTACCACTCTGATGTCAATATTCAATCTTTTACTATGTCAATAGCAATGAAAACCGGTGTACATATTTCAACAATTTTGGTGGATACCAATTTTGTTGAAAAATGAACACCAAATGTTGACATCAGAGTGGTAAGGGTTA